>PNEQ01050928.1:0-26218 GCA_003012365.1 Medauroidea extradentata
TGGCAACTTATTCGTTTTGGTTAGTTATGTTTTTGTTTCATTCAATATATAATTTCGTTAAAATGTGGTTATTAATAATAAACAATGTAACAAACGCAACCCATTAATTTTCTATCGGTTTAATAAACACATACCCAATTTTGTTAACTTTCCCTGATATATCATCATAACCCAACCGTTGTTCAACAGTTCTGCTGGTCTGGTGGTTAAGGTAATAAACATCTAATTTTAGGTTTTCGGGTTCAAATCCCACCTCTGCCAAGAAATTTAACTTTGTATAAAAACATGCAGTACATGATTAGAAACGTGAATAGTATCTCCGAAATAGGAAAATCGGCGAATAATTAATTTATTTTCTATTTTAAACAACCGAACAGTGGCAGGATTGTTACCTAAAACATTCTTATTGTTTCACTCAAACAAATGCAGCTTGGTAAGCACAAACATATTTCACCAAATATTATTTAGTTCTACCAAATGTATATTTGTTCTGCCATATATGAACGTACCATTTGTTTGAGGGAAACTAATTATATTTTATAGTACCATTTCTTTTTCTCAGTGTACGTTTCAGTGAACCCACGAAATTTTCCTGTCTCTATCAATAATTCATCGTTCTCATTCACGTCTTTTTTTTTTTTTTACAGTTCGAGGCACATCTTTCATCTCCACAGCTTCTTTTTTTTTTTTTAAGAAAATATTGTTGTTTTCATTATATGGCCACTGCTAGAAGCACCATTATATGCTATATTCATTCAGGTCATGTTGAACGTTAAGAACGTATGAGGCCTACCTACTTCACTTTAATGTACGTGAGTGTATGACAGCTGTTTTTAACTCACTTTTAACGACTGCAACCAGTACTAAATGAGGAAATACGTGGTACGTACGTGTCCTGATAGGAGCCAATGAGTAATGGACTGTGACCAGTACGTGTATATAGGTCTGACAAGTCTAATATGCTGCCGGACGAATCCGCGAAATACTCGCCCTTCTAGCCACTGTGCAGCAAACGATGAATCAAAAAATTTAACCCTCCAATTAAAACAACAGTTTATCAGGCTTAACTACTTCGTACGTTTTTAGCCACAAAGTCACTTTCATCTATGTTTTATTACGTATTCTATATGATATGTAGTCAGATTCAATATTAATTACTCACTGGAAACGTTATACTTTTTTCAGTTCCTTTGCGTGCATATTCGCAGACTTGCTTCATGGTTATTGGCAATGTGTCTCTGTGCTGAATCATTGTCCATTTGACTTAGGACAACACGAAGCACCACACGTCTGTGATTTTCTGGCAGAAACCCAAGACTCTGAGTGTTAAAAAGGAGGTTTGCAGATATGAAAGTAAGGTTTTGAAACAAACTGGTGCAAAAATCTTTCGCGAATATTTCCAGTCTGTAATGACTGCATATTATCAGCGAGACGATGAAGTTATTTATTTGAACTCATCAACTACAACATTAAAAGAATGTTCATCGAAGTTCAGGCCAAGGTACAATCGGGTGTACACATCCATGCGTAAAGTTTTTTGTACGGCTTAAACTAGGCGAGTTCCGCAGGGCATCGTCACAGACTTGACTGTAGTTGTTCTGCGAGTCCCTGGAGTCTCGTAATGGACCAGGGAGGCTGTGCGCTGTAGTTCCTTGATGGTAGTGGGACCTAAGGGGGCAGGAGGGGAGGTGGAGCAGTCTCACAGGTCGGCTGAATGCGACACACTTGCCTTGATGAGACCGTTACCGCAGGGCCTGCTGTGTTTGTTTTGGTCTCGGCCGAGAACTGCACAGCTGGCGGCGCGACGCAATCCGCTGGTTAACCCTGTCACATCATGCTGCTTCCTTTCAAGTTGTTGGTGCGTGTGTGGTATCTACACGTTTTTGGAACTCAAGGTGGAAAAAAAACTACTAAACAACAATCCTAGATAATGATATTTGCAAACTTTATTAACAATCACCTATTCAAAATGAGGCATTTTTTAAGTATGATGTTTTGCACAACAACTAAATGTACGAGCTTTCGGTGTCAGAGATCGCTCTACAGAAATTCCTTTTTTTTTTACAGAATGATTGCAAAAACTATTACCTAGGATTGCTGTTTTTTTGCTTTGCAAAATGACATACAAAAACCTACAATTTTATACTGACGTTTATAGCACTGAATATGTGCCATGTTTCTTTTAATCGCTCCGTTTACTCGGTTACTGAACGCAGTTGCCTTTAACTACACTGAAAGTAATGCCGCTACTATCCTGTTTGACTGTTGGTTCAATCTCGAGCGTCCCTACAACAATTTCTTCTGTAGAACGAGAAGAAGCATACTTTTT
Organism: Medauroidea extradentata; assembly: GCA_003012365.1. Lineage (NCBI taxonomy): Eukaryota > Metazoa > Arthropoda > Insecta > Phasmatodea > Phasmatidae > Medauroidea > Medauroidea extradentata. The sequence continues at coordinate 2,330 of PNEQ01050928.1, forward strand.
ACAGGATATATTGTAGCTTCTACAGAACAAGTTGTTGAAGGAACGCTGCACATAATACCAACAATAAAATAGTAAAGTTGACTTTCGTCTCTCTTTAAACAGACCTATGGTAACTACAGAAAAGTTTTCTTCCTATGTATACATTTTTGCTCTTTTATTGGTAGTAGTAAACTAACTCCAAATCCATTGACCCAGTTTTGATCCTTTGGATAACTTGTTTCTGTAGATGATTAGTCAGGACTGAGTGTATTAACTCACGTGGTGATAGCTTATGAACACGTTAGTCGAATTGCTTGAACAAATTGTCCGTAAACTGAATAAATTGAGGATATAATATTACACTAAAAATCAACTTAAAAATTAACTTCTAGAAATTAAATTAAAAACTTGATAATTAACTATTTGGCACCATTCGGAGCGTTTTTCCATGATATCCAGGAGTATTTTAGTTTATATTAAAAAAAATTATTTAATAGTAGATATTCAGGGAAGATGTACTTACTCTGTACGGACAAATTGAAAACACAATTTCGACTGACTTTTCCGTTTGTTATCACTTCGCAGAATTAACATTCTGTGTTCTAACTCATCCTGTAAATTAATCTTTAAACATCACAAAACATGTCACGGTCGTATATAGGAAATTTGTCACCAGTTCATTAATTTTAAAGATTACTTTCCATTATTGAATTAACCTCCGTGACACAGTGATGAATAGTCAATGAGCGTATTATAATTTGTAAAAATTTTCTTCTACTGCAAATATTCTAACCTCAGAATTCTAGAGGAATTCGTATTTGTATATTTCATGGCCGTCGTTTAGCACTGTGTACGTTCTGATGACTTTTTAACCTGGTTTAGCTGAGCGCGATACTCTGTTTCACCTTTGACATGCATAGCAGGGGTCACCAGTAGATTGTATTGTACTGAATTGAAATGTAACGCGTAATTTTGCCTAAAAGCTGATTTACCTAAATGACTTTTTCTTCAGTCAGTTTTGCCTAAAGTCGTATTGCACGTATTTTAGACAAAATAACTTTAGGCGAAAGACTGTTCACAATTGTAATCGTTTTACTGTCATCGATTGTACTAACAATTTTTAACCTTTAACGAATTGTTTTATTTTTTTTTTGTCATAGTAGTAACATTTCATTCGTTTTAACAATACCGTAAACTGGGTATACTTTGCACCAGCATGTGTAACTTCGCTCCACCAAATATTATATTTTCTATGCTGACAGTTGGTATTATACTATAATGTTTTAAATACCCAGTCGTGATGTGTATTTATTTCACCAAACGACCTAGAATCAAATATTTTTGGTGGTACAAGGTATAAAGTATACCCATGCCGGTGCAAAGTAAACCCACTTTACGGTATTGAATAAAAGTAAATTGTTTTTGCAGATTTTCTTTTTTTATCTCAAAACATGATGAAATGTGTGTGTATGTCAGAGGTTGCGTAGTAAAACCGGCAGGTGGAATTTGTTTGTACAAACTGGGGGTGAATAGAAGTTGCAATGACATCTGTCTAAACCTAGGTGGAAACAAGCTCCAAAATTTATACACGATGTTTATAATTGCTGCACATAGTAAAAAAAGTGTTATATGCAATCAGGGGGCTATAATAATACTGAAAAGTACGATTATGGCAACTATTAGGAAAACATGAAAATGTTCTACGTAGTGTCGAATTTCTCCTTCTGTTAATGAATGCTAGTTGGCTGAAAATTTTTCAGTCTACAGTTGGCAGGAATTTAACTGGCAAAACCTCATTCAAGCTACTCTCGAGGGACGTAGTATTCCATTAAGACCAGACATTTTTGCGAATATATTTCAGACTAACACCAATTTTAAACGTTGGCACAGTATGAATTATTTGTTAAGTCCGGTGCACTGAAGAAAAGCTTTGTTGCCATCACAACACATTTTGTCATTATGGACCTGTTTAGATTTTTTCCCCAAAAACTGTTTTGCTGTTCCCAGTAAAGTTTTGCTGCAAAAGTTTTTGGTAAGGTTCATATCGACTAAACATTTTGTGGCAGCCACGAAACAGTTTTTTCTGTGTTTTAAGAGACACGAGATGAAGGAACACATGTGAATATCAAACTTTAAGAAAACACGCCACTAATCCTGTGTTACGTAAGACACCGCGGTAGTGTAGTTGTCCGACAACTCTCCTCACACCACACTGCTCTGGGTTCGAGACCCAGCGGAGTCTCCAGCCTAGTATCGCATTTTGTAAACGGACGGTCGTTGCCACTGGCGGGATGGTTTCCTTGGGATCATCCTGTTTTCCCACCGACGTATTCACTTCATCCTCACAACTAGCGCTCCAAACGTCGCTGTTAAATTGGAACATCAGCCGTTGTCTAATTTTAGTTTCCGATTAAAAGTCTTGCATTTAGCTGATGATAGGGCGTGGAATATAACATAAAGAGAACTTAAACCTTTGCATTTATATCATAGTTTTATTAATTTGAAATGTGGACCTACAGTTGTTGAAATTTAAAAATAATAATAATCCGTGCTCCATTCACACCAGCTAAACTTACAAATAGATTCCATAAATATTATATTATATTATAATTTAGCGCAACAAAACATAACATTTTAATGTACCGGTACTATAATTCAACACAGCATAAAGTACAGTTAATTATATAATATGTTTAACACAGGATAAGAAAATATTTTAACATTGTGTAATGTAATATAATATTATCTTTTGAAATAGCATTTCATAAAATTATACAAACTTAAATTTTAACAAAGCAAAACACAACGTTTACCATATTATACTTTAACACAGCATAGCATACAACTAATTATATTATATATTTTTTAAACAGCATAACATAAAATAATATTTTTTAAAACATCATTACATAGTATTATATTTCAAAATAGCATAATATAAAATTATATAATATTTTAAAACAGCATGAATTACAATTATATTAGGTTATAGTTTACCATAACATAGTATTATACAGTAACTGTTATTTACAGTATGTAATATCATAGTATGTAATATCATAATATGTTATGTTTTAATACGATATGTTGTGATTAGTTATGTTGTTGTGTTGCGTTAGGTTGATTTGGGTAACATTATGTTGCGACACATTGCGTTATATTGTAACATATTATATTACTTTAGATTATATTGTTTATTAAACAAATTACGGTTATAAACGTATCGTAAAGTATTTCGACAGTTCCATCTACAGGGCCTAATAAACAACACTGCACAAACTAAGAGCTAAATTGCCTAGCAGAGGTGAACTGGAAGCTAAGTGCGTACAACGTTGTTGCCTGAAGAGGGACATGTAAGCGAACTGAAGTGCTGATCCTACTTGACCTGGATACAGCTGTGTAAACTCACGCCTGATACGACACTAAGACGTAAGATGACGTGCTTTGTTACAGCCAGCCTCCGCCATCTCGGCTCGTCTGGGAGTCTTTATTTAAGAGCGCGGTGCTACATCACGACGTCGCGCGAGTGATTTGCTCTCGCAACTTATCGCTCCATTGACAGACCCCATTACAGCGCCAGGTCCCCGTCCTCTCTTTTAATGTCCCTCTCCCTCTCTCTCTAGGAATATGGCCTCTCCGCCGTCCGCTCGTATTTCTCTCCTCTGCGTGTGCGAACACATTTCCCCTCACTATTTTTCTCGCCCATCTCTTTATTTCCCCCTGGTCTCACAGATTTCTCCCCGATCGTCCCCGCCGAATTGTACGTCTTCCTTACAGTGCCTGGAACTATCAAAAGAAAATGTTATTGCCCCGATTTGCTTTCCGCGATGAAATATGGCCGCCTCGCAGTCTACGTGTTTTTTTACTCGCATTGTTTTTACCAGATTGTGTTCTTCAGTATTTTCAAAACGTCCGCTACTCTAAATAAATACAATTAATAAAATGGCAAAGTAAACAAGTACGTTTTACTTAGTGATATTAAAATTAAATTGGTTTTCTTAATCGTGCAAGAAAGCATGCATTTAGTTTTTCTTAAAAGTACCAGAACTGTCATAGGTCATTGTTAAAAAAATGTGGTCAACACATCAACGTTTATTCCTTGTTTCAAATTAATTTGCTCTTCTTCATAAAACTTTCTGGCCGATTATATTAAAAAATAAGCTGCCGGTCATTTCCTTTCCAGTTTCTCTGACGGGTAAAATAATAATACAGTATTTAACAAGTTCAATTAAGTTAATTTTAAAGAGAAAATATTTATAAACACATTTTTAATGTCAATTGGTTTTTTTCGTTGGCATTTTGAAGCATTACTAATACTTTAGAAATTGAGTAATGAACAAATTCAACGATTGTTTTGTTTATTAATTTCACATAATAATAAGTTAAGTAGTAATTGAAATATAACATTACATATTTCCTTATTCATTAAGTGCTACAGCGGATCTACTAAAAAAAGCCAAAATAAAATCAAGGCTTCAATATCGAACTTTCAAAAATTAGTGTTTAGTAACAAAAACGTTTTATTTAGGTCGTGCTTACAAAATAACTAACCTACAGCGTTATACTTCCCTACATTCAGTGCTTAGATGATAAAAGTATCAAAACACAAAATTAGGTTAGAATCAGTCATACGGTTCTCGGGTGGTCACAAAACGCGAATAATTGTCAAATCACTGTCATTTCGTAAATAGCACTAGACACAAAGAAAATAAACAAAAAGACAGGTGACTATGTGTGTTCAGAGTTTGATTAAATTCAATCTATGGGTTCAAAAGCCTGACGAGGTGAGTAGGGATCTTCGGCAGAGCAGATAATTAATATTATTCTCTTTGTTGTCTGCAGTTGTTGCTGTGTAGTTACCAGTATTCGATATGATCCCCGTGTTCACGACGAACGTTGAAAACACTTTAACAAGTGAGAACGTAAGCAAAACCATTAATTTCATGTTTCGCGTGACGAATTTCACTGAAACTCATAAGCAGTCATTTCAATTTGCTAAGTTGAATTCAGAGTTGCACGAAATATCTATCGTGTGTAGAATTAGGACACACAGTTTCATGGATTTGCGAGAATTTTGTTTCTATTGCACAGTTAACATAATCGAAGTTATGTAACATAAAATACCTTTCCATGCGAAAATTGTGTGGTTGCATCCTATCAGCTGCAACTGAGAATTTGTGTCATAACTAGAGCCACGATTTTATGGCGAAAAGATTTTTGCAACATTTGGTTTCGATGCGTCATGTGCACACCTGCAGCTCTGCTATATCGTCTGTGATAGGATGATTTTACTCTCACTGACCTTGGCAAATTATAGACGTACAGACACACAATAATCTTATTCTGATTGGTGCAGTCAAATGAGAAACGTGTCTGAGCAAAGACACGCTGCCAATAACCTTGGAACAGAACTGCCGATGTGCACGTGAGTCACTGAAACATAGTGGGGCAAAAATCTTTTCGCGACAAAATCGTGGCCCTAGTCATAACCTTTTTAAATATGTTATTTTATGGAATAAATATTTGTGATAATTTGTACGATATCCCCAAATATTATTACAGACGATGAAACATAAATGCTGTTCGCAGCAAAACAATATTATTTTTATATTTTTACACAACCCTTTGCCCCTCGTAAAAATCGTTTGACGTTTTCGACATTAATTTTTCACCCTATTCTTATTGCATAGTGACAAGTCTTAACCAACATTTTATGTTTTTTTTTTTTTACCTTAGCCGTTTTAAAACTAAAGTAATAGGTATTATATTTCTAAAACATGGAAATCTGGAAATCTTTCTGGAAACGAAACTACATTTCTTTAAAAATAATTAAAATGAGAATTGTTTGTTTTAAACGAATAACGCATTCACAGTAGCACCATTTTAATGTCTAGAACTCATTAAAATTTGAACGATTGTGAAAAAAAAAATAGAAATATTTTAATGTTACAAGTCTTGTGTACGAAAAAAATTAATATTTATGTACCAAAATGTGCTAATGCCGGTTATTTATGATCATACTTGTTCTACATGAAATATATTCTACTGGGACATAAATAACATTAACTAAATATGTCGATAACCGTTATTTAAAAATATAAACTTTGACATAACATTTTATGTGTAAAGAAATAAACTAAAATATTTAGGACCATTTCTTGTATGGTAATAACATGATTGTCTAGAATGTACACCTAGAACAAATTTTGTTTAAATAAGTAAAGAATTATCTTTTCAAAAACAATACGTTTATTAGTAATTAGTTTTTAAAATTAATTCGTATTTTAACTCCTTGGCCGCAAGATCAGTACGCTCAGCCCTTGAGATGGCCGTCTGGGTGAAAGTATTTGTATGTTCGAGGCGTAGCAGTGCGTAAGTGGTAAGAACGCCACAACGCTCGTATCATAGGGACACTAGCCTCCAGGCGCAGATCACTAAACTGGCGCGCATTATTCACGCCGACAACGCGCCTGTATGAGGCTTCCAGTGGTGACCCTATTATTTCATGACGTACTATTGAAGACAAATATGTATTTTGCATGCCTGTACCTTTTAAAACATTCTGCGCTAAGAATTACATACATAGAAAGACCGCTAAAACTCCCAATTTCGCCGTTTTCGGCTGCTAGAAAATATGCTTTAAGAGGTCGTGGTACATAATTCAACGCTAAAAGCATTAATCTATAACTGTAGGTTTCTTGGAGCCAATTTGCGAAAACTAAACAATAGCAATCCTGGACAATAGTTACAGTCAACCTTTTTAAACAAAACTGTTTCCAGTGTTACGAACTTCTGAGGCACAATCTCTGACGCCGGAACCTCGTGCATTTAACTGCGGCGCAAGACATCACGCGTAACTAATTAGTAATACTGGATAAATATTTACTCATAAAGTTGGCAAATATTATTATCTAGGATTGTCATTGAGTATTTTATCCATATTGGCTTCGAAAACAAAGCGTACACATATCAATTGATGCTTTCATCGTTTATCTACCTACCACGCACTCTTAATGAGTAGCTGTGAACCTGAAGTGGGCATACGTACTCGTGCAACGTTATTTAAATGCTATTCCTAAGCAAACGTCACTCATGTGGGATGAGTAATTTTCGACTAATATGCTAACGGTCGAATCTCTGTACACCCCTCGGCAGCCTGGGCAGACGACCACCTTAATGACGTTCGAGTGTGAAAATTTCAAAATACTTTAATTTCACGAAATACTGTTAGTTATACTGTACTACATTATCTTCAAATGGGAAGTTTTTATCACGAATAGTATTCCTATACCAGCATAAATAAAATTCTGCATGTTTCGGCAGACAACAAACGAAAACCAAGTGACTTATTGAAAAGAAATAACTTATTATAGAAAAATCTGTGGTAAGTTACACGTTAAAAGTAATACATTTATGAAAACAAACTTAGGCTATGTTTGTATTTTTCAGAATTGTTAAAAATAAAAATTTTTTAAATAACTTTTATACATTTTTTAAATACAAAATTAAGATGTTTTACGTTTTTGTATATTTGACCATGTAGCTGGAAACATTTCATTTACGTGTAAACAATTTCAGTACTGTGTCAGTTGGCCGTATGCTAAAGTTACATACAAACGTTGACTTTGACAAGCCATTGTGGGAAATATATGCGTGTAAAACTTTTACATGGCAGATACATATTGTCACTAATAACGTCTACAAAAGTAACACGCTTTCGTATAAACACAGATTATGAGTTCTTATCTACGTAGACTGTGTATGAGTACATAAGGAACAAAATCAATGGAGCGCTAAGGTTATCGCCGGCCGGCTTATGTAATGCAGTTTCACCTCTATGCGCAAACTACGCAACTTGCTACCAGAGCTTTACTATTATTCATTTTCTTGTGGCACTTTAAGCGGTGATCATACCAAATTTATTTATGACAGGTATAGCCATTTTGAGAGTCCTGACAATTTTACTTCCAATAAGAGACACAAACTTTTAAACTGATAGAAACATTATTTAAGGTGTGCTTATATTTGCAGATGTAACGCGCGTTAAAATTGCGTGATTGATAAATTAACGCTGAAAATATCAATGAATTCTACGCTTTTTTTCGAAGCCAGTATAGATAAAATAATCAATGGAAATCCTAGATAATGATGTTTGCCAACTTTATGAGTAAATATTTATCCAGAATTACTAATTCGTCACGCGTGACCTCTTGTGCCGCTGTTAAATGTACGAGGTACCGGCGTCAGAGATTGTGCTTCAGAAGTTCTTAACACTTGAAACAATTTTGTTTAAAACGTTAGCTAAAACTTTTGTCTATGATTGCCATTGTTTAATTTTCGTAAATTGGCTTCAAGAAACCTACAGTTATAGATTAATGCTTTTAGTGTTGAATTATGTACCACGCCCTTTTAAGATGTTTCTTGAAGAAATGTGTAATTACAACTCGCAGCTGCAGTGAGTTTCAAGCGCAGGTAAATTAGAACCTTTAACACTGTGTCTTAGTAAGTCAGTTTTCTTCCTTACCTGGAGCTAAGTGGTGGCAGCCTGCCGAGGTCGCTGAGTGGTGCGCAGAACTTTGACCGTTACCAGGTTATTTGAAAATACTCAAGTCCATGGTTTATGTCTGTTTAGAACGTTACACGTGTCAATACTCTTTTTAGGTTCCTTATTCATCTAAAAGTTTCTTTCTCGTAACCAAAAAGGAGAAAATTTGTATTTTGCGGCCATTTTTGGCAATGATAACCTTAGCTCAGAATATTACGCCATAAAATGATAGAAACACACCGAAATGTCTTATAGAGGAGTGGTACCAGCGAGAAGACGGCACGCCAGTATTTCGCCTAGAGGTTAGGTTGCAGTGAAATGAGCGTTCTGTGTCACCCTTATCTCGCCGCACTTCTTGAAGTAGAACGCGCAAAAGACATTCCCCTAGGTGGTCACCTTAAGCCTTGAAAAACATTTAGTAACAACGTAAGTTTAAGCGGGATTTCATAGTTTTTTTCCATCAAAAATATGTTTTAACTTAAAATGAAAGAAATTCGAAGGTTCACAATATTCACTCGCCACGGCATAAAAAGTGATGACTGTTACAGCTACAAAAATTAAAAGTACATCCCAAGAAAAATAAAAATTTAAACAAGCAGACTAAGTATACAAGAGTAAAAGATTTGCCGCTACAGGTTTTTAACCTAGAAAGTGAGGAAAAAATTCATAGTTTGTAATGTTTTCATCGCCTAAACGAACCTGAGATACTTTTCTTCGTAATGTCTTGTAGTCTCTAATCATAACAGTAACTGGTGCACAGACTTCTGATTCACCGAGAACTTACTATGCCACTGGATGTGCTTATCTTATATGATAAAATATAATATAAAATAATTTACATAATTTACAGCCCGAGAAAGGTATTAAATAGTTGCACTTATATTTAAAGGGGTAAGCAGAGATAATAAGCATTTTATAATAGTTGTACCGAAAACATCTGCACAGTAATAATGCATAGTACTTACAAGATTGATTACTAGATTTTTTCTTAAATGCAAAAGTCAAAATATTATGCCGAGTATTTTGACGTCTGGTGATGCTGTACGTCCATAATTTCAAAGCAAATCAAACTGCATGTTGATACATCAAACTTACTATTGGTACCACCTCCGATTCACTGTGTTGGTATCTCGTGTAATGTTTCCTAAGCGCAGTGGCTACATAAAAAACATAAAAAACTGAAATAAAATATTTAACACTTAATACCACTGAAACCATTACTCAGCTGGTCACAAAGAGAAAGGTCACAAAAATTATCACAAAATATTTTAACAACGAAATAAATAAAACCACGCAGAAACAAATAAAAATGGACGTAAAACTAAAAGTCAGGTAACACAAACAAATAAATATTTCAAGTAAAATTAAATTAAAATGTTAATTAAACAAAGAAATGAAAATTATAAAAAATATCCGAAATAGTTAGTAAACTTACAAATTAAGTATTAGTCCTACACATAAACAACACGTTTATTTAAAATCCAAATAGGATTTCTGAAATTTTAATCGCCGTTATTAATTTTGGTGATTTTTGTATAGTTATTTCTTAATACTGAATTTTAAATTTTTCGTTATTTGATTTATTTTTAAATGAAATACTTTGGAGATTTCTTTGAATGTTGTTTATTTATTAAGATAGTCAAAACAGTTGAGCAGTTGAGAAAGTCTTAGATTTTTTAAATTTGAATTTAACTATTACATCGAAACGTAACTTCCAAAAAATATAATTATGTTCCGACTATTTATCTTATCTAAGAATAACAACCTTAACTGTATATATTGGATTCATCTCTGCATTTGGACTTGGCAAAATGCCATAATTTATCTTGCATATCTCGTTCATATTACTGTCATTCATTTACATTTATATTCCTTTCTTAAAACAAGAGTCTCGGCTTGTTAATAGCCGCGACAAGAGTAAGCCTAGTTATATTACAGTTCAAATTAAAAACTCATTCATGTCTTAACAATTAGAACTTAAATATAATGTTTCAGCAATAGAATTAATAAAATCCCGAACTTAGTTTTAGCAGGGTAGACTATATATGTACCTTAAAAGGTTAAATAGAACCTTACACCATAAAATCGATAAGAAGTTAAACAAGAAATAAACAAAGAATTACTTGATTCAGTTACATCATCGTATATTATTGTAACCATAATTCAAAAAATGCGTCACTGACATTATAGCCCTACGCAAAATTAAATTCTTATACAAAATATTTGCATGCAAAAATACCGGTAGTGCGGAAATTGTATGCCCAATTTGTAGTTACAATTCATTTTGGCAATTGTGACGCAAAAACATACATATTTACGTACGGGAAATACATTTTAGGCAATTTAATTGCGCCGGAAGTTGTGACGCACAAAGCCTGGAGACCTATGCGATACCAACTTGTAAGTTAGGGCACGCGGCACATGATATGTCTCACTGTTCGCAGTAAGTTAAAAGGTTTTATTCAGGGCTGTACAGCGAGTTATTGAGGCGGGGTCATCACAAGCCGAGTTGAAATCACTTTTTATTTATTTATTGTGTGCTTAGAAATACATATTAAAAATGTATTACCATCACGCTGTAGTAAAATACATTACTTCCCTTATGTTATAACACATAAGTACATAACATCTTAATTACATTGATTACTGTTGTGGGTGTTGCCGTGGCCTAAACGTCAACAAGCAAATAGGCCGACGTTGCAACACACTCCACTTTACCAACCACAGTGAACAGAAGGCCAACTGGACGACGATATAGGGCACTGTGACGAGCTAAACGGGGCTGTCTCATTATGCTCACCTAGCAGACAAGATGTGCCGCCAACAGCCCGCCGTGCCAGGGAGAATGTCACTGGTTCGAGTCCCTAGACCTGTGGTTCGCAGCTAGTCGACTACAACCACACAGCCTTTGGCATCATGAACAAGGTGGGAACGTCAGTTCCGGTTAGGCCTGTAGTTCATCCATTGTAGTCAATTACTTATAATCCACTCCGTTAACACCGCTCCCTTCCGAACTCATAATAATGTAGGCTTTGTATTTATTTTATTTTTATTTTATTTTTATAAGTGTTTCGTAGATCCCATGATGAGCATTTGCTCGGGATATGAAACTTGTCATGTACAATATCAAACATGCTGACATCATGATACATACAGATATGTTTAAAATTAACTAACAAATATTGCATAAAACTATACAATTCAGAGAATCTCAATATTTACATAACACACAATATCATAAACACATTCTTTCCAGTACTATGAGTAAACAATAACATAAACTTATAAACAGAACAATACAAAGGCCTTATTTACAATAAAAAAAATTGCATCCTTTAATAAGAGTAATTAATTTGCTCTTTAATGTATACCACAGGTATACTTCAATAATCGTCTCTTAAAATGCAATAAGCCTAGAACATTTGTTTAACCTTCTAAGAATTCAGTTATGGTATAAAAATTATGATTTTGTAAATATATCTTAAGTGCTCTTAGAAACTGACTGTCTGATGTATTTTTTTCCTTAGTGAGATATTTGTTATAAATCTGAATACCAGAAAAAATGGCCCTTTTTGAAATATTTTTAAAGAACAAGAGGGAACATGAAGATTGTTTAGTTGTCGAGTGTTATATTTATGATAATTCTTATTTTTTTCAAATTTATTCAAATTTTTATGAATAAATTTAGTTATAGCATATATATAAACACAAGATAAAGGTAAATTTTTTAATTTTTGAAATAAAGTTCTACTTGGGGAATTGGGTTTCACTCCAGCCAGTATCCGAACTACTTTTTTCTGTATTACAAAAGTTTTGTTCACTTCTGTTGAATTACCCCAGTGTATTATACCATATTCTATAAGGGAATGAAAATAAGCATAATATATCAGTCTACTTGTTTTTGTGTCTACAATTCTCTTAATACATCTCAAAGCAAAGCATGAAGAATTTAACTTAGGAATTAGTTGTTTAATATGTTCTTTCCATGTAAGGTTTTCATCAATTTTTAACCCGAAAAATTTTGTGCTCCTTACACGTTTTATTATTTTATTATTGTAAGTTATATTCAGCTGAAAATCCTGGCTTCTAGGCTTGAAATATAAAATATTTGTTTTATCAACATTTAACGTTAATTTGTTAGCTGTAAACCATTCATTGAGAAGTTCTACCTTTTGATTTACAGCTTGTGCAAGATTTATAAGTGAATCATTTTGTACTAAAATGCTAGTGTCATCTGCAAATAATATAACTAATGCATCTTTATTTACATATTGCGGTAAGTCATTAATATATAACAAAAACAATATTGGCCCCAAAACGGATCCCTGAGGAACACAATTTTTAATGGGTCCATCAATAGATTGAAGAATTTCAGTAGAGTTATTTTTAAGTATAACACTTTGTTTTCGAGAATATAGGTAGGTTTTAATTAAATTTAAAGCAAGATTACGTATTCCGTAGAACTCAAATTTTTCAAGATAAATTTCATGATTTACACAATCAAAGGCTTTGGCCAAGTCACAAAATAACCCAACCGTATATTTCTTACTGTTAAATGCATTTAAAATTTCTGATGTTTGTTCGTAGGAAGCATAATTTGTGTAGAGGTTATCTCTAAAACCTTATTGATGTGGAGTTAATATATTGTTAGACATCAAGTGCTGCATTAATCGTTTATAAATTGCTTTTTCCACAATTTTAGAGAAAACAGTTAACATTGATATAGGCCTGTAATTTTCAATAGATGTTTTTTCACCTTTTTTGTGTAGTGGGATGACAATGGAATATTTCAGTCTATCAGGGAATGTACCTGAACTTACAGCACCGTTACAAATGTAGCTTAATGGCCCGCTTAATTGTTTATAGCAAAATTTTAGTATATTATTACTTATTCCATCGTAACCATGCAAAGTTTTTGGCTTTAACCATTTGATTATATTTTCAATTTCTTTCTTATTTGTTGGTTTAAAAAAACATATCTTGGAATTCTTTTGATAAATTTAACTTAACTATATCTAGAGGTTTTTTATTGGTAGGATCGTGTCTCACAATTTTATCTGCAACATTTAAAAAATAATTATTAAATGCTTCCGAAATTTCTGTTTTATTTTGAGTTCTTCTTCCATTAATTGCTATTTCAATTATTTCATGTGTAGAATTAGGTTGGGATAATTCATCTTTGATAATATCCCATGTTGTTCTTATCTTATTATTTGAAGTCGAAATAATATTAGTAACATATTTATTTTCAGCTTCTGCTATGACATTAGTCAGGATTTTACAGTACATTTTATACAATTCTTTATCTTTTGGATTATTAGAATATTTTGACTTTAGTTCCCTTTCATGTTTACATGACACAATTATAGCCGATGTTATCCATGATTTTGTTTTACAGTTTGGTTTTTTAACATGTAAAATATGTGGATAATTTTCTTCAAACATGATAAGCACTGTTTTTTTAAAAAAATATTAAACTGTTCATTTACATTTATACTATTATAGACATCAGACCAGGTTTCACCTTCTAGGGACATTTTAAAATTCTCAAGTGTAATGTTATTTATTAATCGTACTCTTCTTTTAACCATGTTATTTACACCTAACCTAACTGGTAATATTAATAACTGCACATCGTGATCGGAGAGCCCATTTGCAACTGGTAACATTGTATGGACTTCAATTCTAGATTGATCAATAAAGAAGTTATCAATTGTTGTTTCAGTTGTATTTTGAACTATAGTTGGAAAAAACACAATTGGCTGTAAATTAAAAGAATTAAGTAAAAAATTGAGAATTTTTTTATTAGTACATTCATCAAGATAATTGATATTAAAATCTCCACAAACAATGAATTCATAACCCGGTTTAAATAGGTTAATCAGTAACTTTTGTAATTGTAAAAGAAAAAAACTTTATTTTACCAGTTGGGGCCCTATACACACACACACACAATATAATAAAGTATTTTTCAACAGATTCTGTTTCAATTGAACTACATTCAAACTCTTGATCTTTACAATACACATTAACATCTAGAACTTGATATTTCATATTTTCTTTTACATATATGCATGAACCTCCTTTCTCTTTATTGGTACGACAGTAACTGGTTGCAAGTGTATATCCACTAAGCCTAATATTATTAATACAATTATATTTAAGATGATGTTTTGTAAGGCATATGACATTTACATCAAACTTATAGTCATTTTGAATATATTTTAAACATACCTGTAATTCTTCAGATTTATTATATAGACTTCTAATATTTTGGTGAAAAACTGCAAAATGTGAACTATGTTTTATATCACATCTTTTTTTTTTTTTTTTTTAATTAAGCAGTTTACTGCCTGTCTTATATTTCATTGCTAGGTTATGATTATCCTGAAACACATTTTCTGTCAATACGGGCTCAATGCATTTGTTGCACTTGTTAGAACAATTTAAGCTAAAAAACTCTGTGTGTTGGTTTCATCGTTAGATTTAATTATCCACCTGTCAAGTAAGGTAGGTTTCAACCTTTGCTTTTTAACCTTTTCTGAACTCACAGAATTCCTAGTAATAATTGCACATATTTTATCCGACAATTCATTTTTACCTCTATTGTTTAAATGTAACCCATGAGTAGTATGTAAATTCTATCCATCGTACTAATATCACATAAACCTACATTATTGAATTGTTTACATAAGTTTTCAATGTCTCTATTGACTTTTCTTGTAAGTTTATTAACACAATGACCACTGTGGCAAATCGTACCTCACAGGAATGTTTACAACAATAGCATTTGTATAGGTTAACTTTCCGAAACAAGATTTTAAATCTGTTATAGCCTTTACATCCTCATTCTTACTAACATCATTAGATCCTCCTACTACGACTACTGTATCGTCTAAACTTAAGTCTTTACATTCTTTTTCATTAATTTTTGTAACCTCGTCCAACATAGCATTAGACTTTACAATACCAATAACATATTTATTTTTAAGTTTGTCTTTTATTCGGGATGCTAGGGTCTTTGACTGTCTGCTAATACTAGAAATTTTCCATTTTTTGCTGGCTTAGTTGGGGGGTTAAGCACATCTGCCTGCCTACTAATTCGATCGTTAGGGTTTTTGTTCCCCTTTTCAAAGATCTCATTTTCACTATTTTCTAAAGTTTTTAAGCACTCAAACCTGGTATGCATTTCGATGTTCACTCTGCTAGACATCGATGGTTGTAGTTTCTGTCCTTTAAGCACAGTTGCCCAGGTATTTACTTCTGTTGCACAATTCTTGTTTCCGTTTTCTTGACCGACATTAAGGACTTTTATCACCTCTTTTAGCGATTCAATTTCATTGAGAAGTTGTTTAAGTAAGTCCTCATAATCACTACACACATATTTTTGTTTATCATTAATTGTATTCGCGCCATTTATGTACGAGGTACAGAACCAATCTTTATATTCTTCTAAATATCCTTCTTCTACATTACCGCACTTATAATGCAACCATCGGTCGCAGGAATCACATAGCACTCCGTTTCGCACAATTTAACTTTGTACAAACTTGTAGAACCGATCTTATTCACTTATTTATTCATAACTATAACTCTCCACTATACCGAAGCCCTTAGTGTAGGCCATAATTTAATGGTTCACAACATTAGGCAATTAGTAATGCATTATATTTTAACTGTTAACACATTCTCTTCTTCCTAGAGTGATCAGATAATACGTACATACGTATTAATAAATAACGTCAGAAAACTTTGTAAAATAGTAAAGCACTACAATTATATTTTTCAGTGGTTGCAATGAAAATGTTATGATTTATAACTAGAAAATTCAACTTGTGCGGTGAAACCTCACATTAAGCGGTGGTGAATCATATATGAGGTGAAGATGGAGCAGCGAAGGAAGGGAGAGCGGGGAAACGGGAGCATCTCAGGAAACGGCAACGTCCCCCTCGTTTCCCTAGTGGAAAATATCAAGATCGACTCCGGTGGGGATCGATACCGTATTACCCGTGGTGGGAGTCGACTAGCCTGAACACTAGACCCCCGCCATCGTTATTTGAATTTCTGATAATTAACGTATTACTGTTTAGCTGTTGCTAGGTATAGATACATTTTAATAAACTAAAACTGTTTAGTTTATAATGCTAACATATTACAGGAATGTCAAAATATTTCGTCGGCGTTTTACTGGCCATGCCTTTAATTTAGCGCATGGTAAATACACAATCTTCTAGCTTCAAAATTTAAAATATTTTTGCCTTGATTTCGAATGAGCGGAAACAATTGGAGTGTAAAGTCATAGTTATTTTTCTTCTTTTCTGGTAAGTCAACATAAAAATATAATAGTCACACAGCTTGATTGTGAGATTGTAAGAGACAGCCAGATGGAAAGAAGGAAGGAGCACCTCACGCGCATTTGTGTGTGTGTGTATATATACACATACGCACACACACATACAGAGATATTAAGAGGTACCTTCACGAGAAGACACCAGTTACAACTGTAACTAACATTCCTTCATATTTTAGTAACTTATATGACTAAATTAAAGTTTTAAGCTTTATCAGATAAATTTACGTTACAAATGTTACCGACTTGCAAGTAACGTTAAATATTTCAGCAGCAAATGTAACTGTGCAGGAGAGTAAAAATCATCAGGTAGTAATATGTAAATCTCTAGACTGAAAAACATATTTTAACGTTGAATTAATTAAATTGTGCATTATTAAACGCCACAAACTCAACGTTTTGTTCGATTCATAGAGGCATAAATATATTTACATTTCATGATTTGGGCTGAGAGGATTGATGAAGATTATTCGTAAAATTCACATTTAGTGTTCTAACGACAAAGGTCAGGGTATTTATTATGTTATTCCTGTTGCCTCCCACATTCTCTTGGGAATTTTAGTTGATTTACAAACCCTCCCACAAAACCACATCAAAATAATTTTAGAATATGCGTGGATCGTTGTTACTGTGACTTTCTCATCAGATAATCTTTTGAAATTACGATTAGTAATTTCAGAAGTTTTATGTATAGAGACACATATATGCTTGTGTGTGCACACGGCGTGTGTGTATTTATAAGTTCGATGCATGACTGACAGAATAAACCCACATTACAAACAGCTGGACCTAGAAACGTTACATTTCGCGAGTAGGTTCCCCTCAGGGCATATGCGAGCAATGAGAAGGATTTATTTATGGTTGACCTCTAATGGGTTGGAAAGGTGTGAGTAAAGTATGATTTTGTTTGTTCTTTTATAAATATATGATATTGTTCGAGCCCGGCCCAAGGTATCGTGGTGAATTTTTCAGGATTCTTCGAAATTCGACAATTAAGGAAGTGAAAATACGTGGAATGTGTTATTAATCATTCCTCAATATATAGCACCAAACTCGTATATTTATCTATCCATATATAAATATATATATATATATATATATATATATATATATATATATATATATATATATATATACACACACACACACACTAGTTGGCCCTACGAACTCTGTTCCGCCTTA
Organism: Medauroidea extradentata; assembly: GCA_003012365.1. Taxonomy (NCBI): domain Eukaryota; kingdom Metazoa; phylum Arthropoda; class Insecta; order Phasmatodea; family Phasmatidae; genus Medauroidea; species Medauroidea extradentata. The sequence goes on from PNEQ01050928.1 coordinate 20,386, forward strand.
TTAGAGGCAATAAGTAAGCAGATTTGGATTAAGTATTTTAACGATTCTTTATTTTTCATGTATTTTGGTGCAAACAACGCAGATGGTCTTCCTACTCGTGAACATGCTTTGTCGGGAAAGATTATATTATCATGGTCGCGTCATTGTCAATGATGATATATATATTCAAGTTATCAATTATTATTACGAAAATATATTTGAAAATTGGTTTCAGGATTTTTCGAAATTCGAAACCCAAAATATGAAAAGAAGAAAAGTTCGTTTCTTTTTTTTTTTTTTTTATGAATCGTGAATATTGATCGAACCCAACTGCCTAAAGTCATGATTATATCTTCAGTTTGATACTTACACAAATTTCCCAAGACCGGAGATTTCAAGATGTTCCCAAATTCTATATTGATGTGTTGGAAAAATGTGAACTTTGTTTTCGAGTACTTTTCCATATTTATTGAACTAGCCGAGATGTCGAAGTATTATTTGCTTCAGAACTATGCTTACGTAAATATCTTAAAAAGGTACATAAGTTACTGGATACAATAAATTAACTACAATAAGGAAAACTACAATGTAAACCATTAGGGGTAAATGACTCAAAAAGCATGAACGATCACTGAGAAATAATTTATACGATGATACAGTTTGCAAATTATGTCGATAACTATTGTTTGTAAAACCAATAATTTCGACGTTTCGTTGCTCAGTTTTTAGCTCCGGCCTATGGTCTAGAATATTCTTGGATCAAATTCCGTGCAAGACTGTGAAACGTGCAACATGCAACGCTGGTACCTTAGGATTACAAGGCTGGTGAAATTAGTGACGAATGGATGAAGTCTTTTGAAGGGGTATAAATGGATCATGCACGATTTTGTAGTAATGGATTATAACTATATATCACTCAGCCTCTGCGGAGCCGGGTCACCCCGCATCATTGATTGCAGACTTACTTAATCAAACCTATACCAACCTATCCTAACCTAACAAAACCTATTCTAACCTTACTTAGCTTAACCTGACCAAACATAGTCTAACCTTACCTAGCCTAACCTGACCAAACCTAGTCTAACCTTACCTAGCCTAACCTAAGCTAACATAACCAAAATCTAGAGAAGAGAAACTTGTACCACAAACGCCCATAGCGCGAACGACTTTAAGGCAAGCAACAGCACAGAAAATAATTTAAGGGCAAACACCTTTACGTAAAAATATTTTAGGTAAAATACTTTAGAACATATGCCTTTAGGTTAAACACATGTAATAGGAAATTTTTTCAGTGCATATGCCTTTAGGGAAATTACTTCAAAGCAAACTCTTTTAGAGTCAATACCCTATTGGATGTGTTCTATCGAAAAATAACGCACTTAGGGCAAATGACGTGCTCCCCCTTAATAGTATTAAGCTTTCAAGTGATATATAATTGCTGCTATAGACATCACTGGTTGTGCTCGGAGTAAATACGTTTTGAAACCTGTGTACTACTTATGCCATCCAATTACACGTTCGAATTTAAGATACTGTAATACCCTCTAAGGCATATTATGCAGTGACTGGAAATAAGGCACATGAACATTTATAGCTACTTAACTTTCTGCAGAGTGAGTACAACAAACAGATAGGTTTTCTGAACACTTGATAGCCAAACTACTAATCTCGCATTTGTGTAGATTTGTTTTATTGTAGACGCGTTTACCACTTATTAAACTTTATTATGATCTTGAACAGATATGCTAAGCAGTTTTTTCATAAGTTTATTCTTTCAAAACTTATGATACTTTTAAAGTATTTCTCGTTTCAAAGAAATGTAGTAACATTATTTTCAACTATATTACAAAACTTAATTTATTTAATTGGAGTAGTTTGAGACATAACAATTATAGCGTAGAAAGCAGCCAATTGAAATGGACATTTTAAAGGTTCAAGTAAAATTATTTTAGGAGTTATAATAACATCCTCGGGATGTATTTTTCTCAGATATCTCTTCTTGGATGGACAGGGCGTACCAGTTTCTGTGATAAATATTTCACAACGCCTTGTCTTTCTACTTAACATATGCCACTAACAAATCACGTTTTATGAAAAAAAAAGTTGTTGTTTAATAATTGTCCTAAACGCGTGTTCAGTCCCAAATCAATAAATTCCGAACAGAAGAATTTCATTTCATTCACAACAAACAAAGAAAGTTAATTAATTCGGTAATGAAATAAATGTTCATTTAAATCTTTAGAGCAATAATATAAGTCCATTGACATTTGACTTCAAAAAAAAATAAACTGCCAATACATCTTGTAAAACTTATGTTATCGTTTTATCATTATGAGCCACTTCTTAATTTGTGCATAAACGCAGTATCTTCTGCCAAGGATAACAGTAAAATAATTGGCTGTGTTTGTGAGCGTTTGATTGAGCATTATTGTTTTGTAGGTTGGCTAACTGAATAAAACACACGAGGCTAGTGTAACTGGATGGTTATAAACCCACAATTAACGTCCCTAAGTCGACCACGTGAACAGTAAGGGTTGTAAACACCTGGGGATTAGGACGTAATTTACTGGAGTTGAAGGTCGCTAATTACCAAAATACATTCAAGAAATGGCCGGATGTGGTTTAAACCTTATGTTCTGTTTGTTTTACATTCGTAATAGGAGATGCGTACTCAGAAATTAATGAGGAATAGTATTTCTAATTTTATTTACTTGTTGCTCTTTTTTGTAAACAAAAACACTGCTATTAAAGGGCATTGATTTTATCTGATATTTGTTGAAATCCAGTTCAATTATTTAGACTGTTACTAAAAGTAAACAAAGGCCCTAAATATTTCAACTTAAAATAATCTGTAAACGTAACAGTGTGATAGTTTATACGGTATACACATGTTATATATATATATATATATATATATATATATATATATATATATTTAGTTTTGCTTACCTTAAATGATCACCCTTAACTTTTCTTTTTGCAGAAATCGGCCAAAATTCATAATAATGTAACGAAACATAGGTATATATTAAAACAGAGACTAAAGTTTGCATATTTAAAGCCTGCGTATGTTCGTTATGGAAAAAGTAGAGTTACTGTTTATGAAGGTTTTTTTATTTGTTTTTATTGTGTACCTCAGTTTGTAACTAATAAAATATATAAACATTCAACTTAAATTCTATTCGAGCAAGGCAAAAACTTAGCAGGATTATTGTGGTAGTGCGTTGAACAAGTAAGCCAACTGCAAGACATTGTCTGTACGCACGTTGCCAAACAACTGGCATGTTATTAAAGATGGCACGGTAGAGTTTTAAACTCTGTTTAGGAGACCTGACATGAATGCAGAGTTTCGACCGATAAAAGTTTATTCGAAATTACGTCAACGTATGCTAATGATACCTGAATAGACTTCATTTAGTGTGTATACTTATTTCATAAATCAATTAATTTTAAAGAAATGTTTTCTCGCAAGAAGAGTGGTAAATGAAAATGTTTCCAACGTCCCGTGTAATAGAGACAGGAATATTTTCGTGGGTTCACTGTGCCGTACGCTAGTCTCCAATATTATATGGGAACATAAGTAGACAATAGCTGTCTGACTGTTTGCTGGGTTTCAACGCACGTTAAAGTGATGCGATTACTGGCTTTCGCTTCTACGCAGAGCTGTTAGGGCCTACCCTATTTGAATGAGCCAATAAGAATCCTGATATTGTAATATTTGATTCATGTTATTCGTCGGTAGACAGCTAAGTTGTGGCAGACGTACACCATCCAATCACAGACTAAACAGTAATGCAGAGGTGAAATAACGTGGCGGCTCGTTTGATACGGGCGAACTTTGCCGCTCATTGGCTGCCAGAGAATGTAGATACCAGCCCCATGTATGTTTGGCTCGTTCATATTACGGCAGGTTTCCTATTGGCCAGGCTACCGGCTAGCAGGGCAGCCACCTTACGCTGATTGGCAGTAGGCGTCTCCGCCACGTTGCTTGCCAGGGAAGCCATTTTGCTGGCGTGTGTGACTGAGTTCACTGTTCTACCAGGTATTTCACTTCTGTATTCCTAAATATTCTGTGACCCTATCATGCATCTCGCAAGAAACAACAGTGTTCTCAAGGGTATGTTGGCACAAAACATTTTCGCGATAAACCATAATTTCTAACCATCATCTGTACACGTAGATGATTGAGACTGCTTTGGTAGATTCTTTATAAGTGGATCTGAGCCCGCCAAGCGGATTCCAATAAGTCACGCTCCGATTGCAAAAGAGAACTTACAGTTGTTTCAAATCTCCCTTTTGCCCAAGACTAAATGGGAACAATTCAGGTCCTAATTTTCTAGGCATAAATTTTCTGGTGCTAAATATTAAAAAAAAAAAAATTTAACAATAAGGACAATTTTGTTCTTGATGTGATGATGGGTGTTCTACCAGAAGGCAGGTTTATAACCACGGAGAGCGTTGGGGAAATACATGACGATCTCAGGGACCAACTAGGCGAGGTTATTCAGCGCTGGTTCACCACTGTCTTCCGTAGTAACACCCAGTCATGAACCCGGAGAGGCAACTGTAAATATAGACCTCTCCGGCAAGGAATCGTACCCGGGACCCTTAATCCAGCGGTGAGTCGAACTTATTCTTGATATCGTACCACAGAATTATATAAGATGACCAGTGGATGTGTGTAACATGCTCCTTGAGAGGCTAAGCAGGATTAAACGTGCCAGTCTGCCAGTGGCACTCTAGGACTTCACAGAGTAGCTAGAGAAAATGTGTAATAAAATTACTAAATTTGTATTTAATCTACACACTACATATAACATCCAACCACTATACTATAACAAACCTTGACCACATCCATGAATGCAGGCAATACAGCAAATATTTTACTTGCAGTTTGCAGAAACAATTATTTTTATCAGCAATATCAATGTAGCAGACAACTGGTTTTTTGGAGGGGGGGGGGGGGCACTTGCCCCTGGTGCCCTCCTCTGGATCCGCCACTGCAGTCTGCTGGAGTTCCTCAGATTGTTCATGTTCCTGTCAACAGGGAAATGTTTCCAGTTTCCAAACCGTCTCATCTGTTTACGTCGAAGTAAGCTTGCCATCACAGTCTGTGTTATATTCCTTGTGTTTTCTTGTCTACGATCATTCCTGTCGATTTGTTCATTTATTTTGTCCTCGTTGTCTTTGTACATCGTTGTCGCTATCGTCATGCACCTTGTTTGGTAGATAAGTGGGCTTCACGTCTCGACGACAGCGAGGTCAATAGAGACCGTGACATGAGCAGCTAGAGCAATCCGCCATGTCCTTTGTTTAGGAACCATCCCAGCATTCGCATGGAGCATTTCGGGAAATATAGAAAACCTAAATCAGAATGGCCGGAGGCGGGGTTCGAATGCAAGTCTAATGTGTTACCGTTGTGCCGCCTCCCTCGGTACCTTGTTATGTCCTCGTCTGTATTGGCTTTCCCTTTTCGTTTCTTCGTTTCCACCGATTATACTCCTATTTCGTAATTACTTGTAACTTTATTGACTACAGCCTTTTCTTGTTTCCTCGGTTCGTTTGTCAATTTTTTCGTGGTTGTACATTTTCTCGTGCTGTCATTTTACTTAAAGCCCGGTACACACTATCCTTAATTCTCTACTCAATTACTTACTTAATTATGTTCATAAATTTATATTGCGACATTATACTAGAACTAGCAGTCCCACGCGGCTTTGCTCGCGAGTAATATTCATAACTGATAATATTACTTTCATCGAAAAACCTCTTTATATTCCAGATTATTCCTTCAGTCATCGTGTTAGAATGACAAAGCTGCTAGTTGAACTAATTCTGCAGCAGAATAAGTAGC
>PNEQ01050928.1:26318-49742 GCA_003012365.1 Medauroidea extradentata
TTTCGCGAAAAGAATTTTGCCCCACTTTGTTCCAGTACCTTATGTGCACGTCTGCAGTTCTGCTTCATAGATATTGGCAGCGTGCCTTTGAACTGTGACGTTTCTCATTTGACTGTACCAATCACAATAAGGTTACTGTAACACCACACGTCTGTGATTTGCGTGTAAAACCCCACGACACACGAATATCAAAACATCCTATCTCTGACCGTGAAGCAAGTCTGCAGACGTGCACACAAGTCACTGACACAAAGTGAGGCAAATTACTTTTCGCGAAAAGTTCATGTCTCTAGCTATAGCTGTCCACGCGAAAAGCAGTTGTAAGTTTGACCCTGCCACCAACAGCGACTTCACCTGGGCCTTATTTATAGTCACAGCATAGTTGACGTTGTGGGGTAGCTGTAGTGTCTTATATGTAAGATGTTAATCGAATGAAAACTGTCCGATTTACCCATGTGCACAACCATTGGCGACGGTACCCTCAATTACATATTTTCAAAATATTCACTCGAAGTTTAATGCCATTAGAAAGTTTTGGTGGGAAAATGATTCGTAGAAACGTATTTGGTGCCCCAATATTGAGGTTACTGAGATGATAAATGCGAGCTGACGTTGTCGAGGAGCCTAAGTGGAAAGTGAAGTGCATAATCCATTTTACCCCTTTTAAATGACTACATGCAAATTGCAATAATTCGATCTGCCTTGCAGTTTTTGCGTGTCAATATTGAACGTTCGCACGTAGCTTTTAACGGAATTCAAGCCTAGAACCTCCCTGAGTGTAGACCGGAGATACAAGCAACTGTGTCACGTAACGTCGAAATAATTCACGGCAACAAATTTAATTAAAAAAAAAAAAAACAATTAATGTCCCGGTATCATAGATATTGTGCAACACCACGTCTCGGTAAGTTACCATAGAGTGAAACTCCTGTCTAATTTATTTCTCGCTGGTCGTACTTGCTTTTCGGATCGTTTGCCTTTAAAGTTTACAAACTTAGTTTTGTTCTTAATAATCAAGTTACCTTATAAAGTAAAAAAAAACTTACATATAATTTTTTAAATACTTAAGTTAGCATCACTCTGACGCGAACACCACCTCAATATCTCTACTGGTTAGATAAATATCATGAGCTGATAGAAAATAAACATTATGCTTTTTCACCCTTTTTGTTGTCGAATTTATTTAAATTAACATCTTAGATATTTGTATAAGTATCCAATTGAAGTGCAAATCACGATGGTAGTCCGTTCAGAATCAAAATCGATCGTCCATTAAAAAATCACGTATGACCCCTGCACAGTATTGGGAGTTCGAATTGTGAAAAATCATAAAATCGTTATGTGACCATTTCTGTAATCATCATCCCTTAGCAAAAATTAACTATATATCTCGACGAGTTCGATAGATATAGAGAATTTATCTAAAACGCATTGCAGGTCTTTTCACCTCCTAAGAGAGTGAACTTCGAAATACCCTTGAATCACGTTTTAGAATACTTTATTAGTTTCTCGTGGACGTGAAAAACACGATAATAACCCGCTAGGCTCAAGATATGTCGACAATTAATTGAAAACACATTTCACCACTTTTTCACTTCTTTCCTCCTCCTTAGGTGACGAATTTCCAAATTTCTTACTTTTAAGGTATTTGAAAATACCAATCTTTAAAAAAAAATCACGTTGATATATAAAATTCAATGGGATCGACATTTATCGATTGAGAACCGAAAACACAGTTTACACATTTTTTACCTCTTTGGTGCCGAATTCGGAAAATATATGTTACCGGTATTTGGGATATTTAGAATAGCATCAACCTAAAGCAAAGAACACTTTCGTATCTCGATTGGTTTGATAGATATAGAGGAATAATCGAAAGCATATTTCGCGTATTTTCACCCGCAAAATTAAAGAATTTCGAAACGTCTTGGAGTCCTGCAATAGACATTTGTATACGTAACCAATTGAAGTAAAAATCACGACGATAGTCAATTGTGTTTCAAAGATAAAGACGATTAATAAAAAAAATCCCTTTTTAATGCTTGGGGGTCGAATTTCAAATAATCCTAAAACTACTTTTTGGGTATTTACGTAAGCAAAATTTTGAAGTGAATACCAACTCTCTATATCAAAGGATTCGATAGATATCGATAGTTAAACGGAAACACATTTAAGGTCTTTTCGCCCCCTTAAATGTTAAATTTCAAAAGTTTTTGAATTGGGTAATATGCTATTTTGCGTGTGTCCTGTTAAAGTAACAATCGCGATGATAGGCCGTCGGGTTCTAGCTCTATCTTCGGAAATACATTTCACCCCTTTTCACCTCCTCAGAAGTCGAACTTCAAAAAAAAAATATCCCTTCTTAATGCTTGCCTATGACCTGAGGGGAACCCAAACAAAAAATTTCACGATTCTAGGTCCAGTGGTTTGGGCTGCAGTTTGATATGTCGTTCAGTCAGTCAGTGTTCTTTTTTTACATACGGAGATTATGTAGCACAACTTCTCTTCGTTTTCTAACATGTTTAGATTCATAAAAAAAGAAAAATATATTTGTGACGTTGGTTGCTATATTCCGTAAAGCGTAAGTGTAAAATTCCCGAAAACTATTTCGCAAGACAAGACACACGTGTACTTTCCTAGTAGGTGGAACAATCTTGTATCACTTAGGTTTTGCAAACTCCGATCGTCGTTTGTTCAGTAGGAAACAAGTATTTAATTTCTATTCAAAGCATATTGGCAACCCTTTTTGTGTAATTTGCATGCGCGGTGGCTGAAACTTTGCATTACGCATGCGCGTGAACATGCACTACGATGGAAAATAGGACGGGCTCTATCTGTGAAATTAAGTACGGAATTCTGTCTGGAACAAGCGTAGTTGCGGTACACATTGTCGCAGTGCTACTTCTACTGCACTGTGAAAAAATGTCTCCGTCGATTTACGAAATTCCCGGTAAAATTTTCTCCGGATACCTCCGTGAATTAACGGAATATTATTTCCTACAAACGTTTCCGTGGAACAGCTTCATCACACGGAACTGAGCCATTCTTGCATGTCTATTTGCTACAATTGCAGTTCTACATATTTGCAGATCTACCGGTTATGATACTGAAGCACAGCCGTAATATTTACAGCTCTCTAACCCAATAATTTACGATTTTTTCCCGTGCAAGAGTCCGCAGGCTTATGGAGATATCACGTATGATTTCGTATTGTATATTTACTATTGACATTTCCGTATTTTATTTTTACGTAAAACAACGAAAATTATTTTTAACAGTACCACCTTATATTTGTTATAGTTTTTAGAAAATGTTGTTTAGTACTCCTTAATAACATATTAAAACATTCCACTGGCATTCAGTACAACTCGAAATACTCTCACGTACACCGTTATAAATTTTATCGGAAATGTATCGTAAAGGGCGCGGTGTACAGCAGTTTTCATCACCACGTTTGTATTTTTATATTTGTGCCAGATATTATTTTCTAGTTTTAAACACAAAATGTCACTAAATTTTGCTCTTATAAAAAAATGTTTGTCTCACACAGTTTTTGCGTAATGGCTCGTTAAAGCCGAAATTCGCCAGTTTCCGTTTTAAGGACGACAGTAAACCAACTCGCTTACCTAACTGAAGAAATTCACAGTAAATTACGATGTTGTAGGCTACAAATTCAGCTGTGCTAAACCACAAAGTAAACCATTTCTGTATTTTAAAAAAATACTGAATATTTTAAAGTTTTAATTTTAATTTTCAGCATTTTTATTTAAATACAAAAAATTATTATACTTTATTTTTATGTACGTGAAATTTTAACCTGTGACATCTTTATTGACTGTGAATTTTTTTAAGTTTGGTATATCTGTTGGATTTAGTGTAGTACTTAAAACGGAAACATGCAAATGTTGACTTTAACAATTAATTACGCAAAAACTATGAGAGGTAAAACATTTCATGAGAGCAAAATTTAGTCACATTTTGTGTCCAAAATAAGAAAAAAATATCTTGTACAAATACAAAATAAAAACATGGTGGTGAAAACTGCTGTACACCGCGCCCTTTACGATACATTTCCGATAACATTTATAACGGTATACGTGAGAGTATTTCGAGGTGCAGGCAACGGTAACATGTTGGACTAGCATTCGAGAGGATCCGGATTGGATCCCCGGCTCCGCGGCTATCCTGATTTCTGTTTTCAATTGTTTCTCAAAATACCTTTCAGGTGAATGCCGGGATGCGGTTTCTTAACAAAGGCCGGATGACTCTTCTCCCCAGCTACGTCATTGTACTGTAAGTGTTACCCTTACCTTAAGACCACTTACCTTTGAAGTGTGAAATAACGGTAATAAAACAACTATGTTTTCCTTGAAATACGTTTAGCAGCGATATTAATGGAAGAGTCTGTTGAATTTTCTTGGACAAAATTTACGTCCCAAGAGTTACTTTCTTTGTCGTAATGAAACTTCTATTATAAGCAAAGAAAATATTTGTAATAAAACTTTAGACACATTAAATATATTACATTTTAAAGTTAAGCCGGATTCACAACCACACTTAACGTACGTACGAACACGCGCTCGTACAGATTATATTCACAACAATATTTAATCTAGACATGTGCGGAAATCGTTTAAGTCATAACAAAATGTCGGTAATAGATTTTCGTAATTTCATTTTACTTTTCGCAGCGAATTAAATAATTTATGGCCTCAAGATAAATGATTTCTCAATGTAAACTAATATTTAATTGATCCTTACGCTTGCACATGCTGCATTCACAACCACCACATAGCGTACGTACGTACGAAGTAGAAAGTTGATCAACTCTGCTACGTACGTACGTACGCTACGCGAGGATGTGAATGTTAGCATGTACAATCGGTGTTTCTACTTTTGCACGTACGTACACGCGTACGCTAAGTGGTGGTTGTGAATCCTGCTTTATTCTCTGTTAATATCAGTTACGTTACAAAACAGGGACAATACGTACTTTCTCGAGCAAAATGTTTCGAGTGATTTACACCTGAAAGTAAAAACATTATGTTATGGCAATTCTTATATATCTTATTGAAAAATTTTAGCCTTTTTTTTTTTTTGAAACTATGTAATAATTTCTACAGCTGACGAAATTTCTCACTAAGTACGTATTCACTCTTATTATTTGTGAACTACGTGTTTTTATAGCATAAACGTTAGTTCACAATACGTACGTACAGCACAAAGGCAGTGGTAGGTAAGTTGTTGTGTGATAGTTGAGTTTTAGTAATTTTAAGTTTCACGTTGTTGTTCTATGTAAAGTGACTACGCTTTCAAAAATTTGTTAATTTATTATAAACAACTTATAGAGAAAACTGTATACGGACCGAACACACACCATAGCAGTATCATTCACCAACAGTTCGTTGTGGCGTAATAGTTCAGTTCTCTGCACAGTCAATCGAAATTTGTTCAAATCACACATTTCAACTCATTACTTCAATTTTGGCTACGGGTATTCTTGAGTTTCGGAAAACACGTCTCAAAAAGATTAATTACACAATTTTGTACGCGTGGGCGAATTCTTAAAAATAAGTAATCTTCTCTTATTCCACCGGAGAACTGGTTTCGCTGATGCAATCTGTAGTTTTCTAAAGATTCCCAATTGTTTCTAATAATATTATTTGACGAAGAGTACGGTTAACAGTATTCCAAGTAATTTACGTCTCACCAAAATACGGTTATTTTGTATCAGTATTTTAATGAGTATTAAAAAACGTTTTAATATTATTATTAGTTACTTTTTTCGTTTTCTGCTTTATTATTTTACAAATATATGTTGTGGAGCGGTATATTAACTTTTTCTCACGTTTTTAATTCGTGTTGAATTATTGCACCTGTAGAATAAAGACGACTCGCAATGATAATTCAAGAGAGAAATGTGCATTATGTAAATTATATATTGATCCACTCGACGCAGGAACGAAAGCAGGGTTTCTAATATGCACCGTTGGTCAAACTTGGCTACTTCGATCGATAGTCAGAAGCTTGGTTGTATTTTATCGGGGAAGGAAGCACCATCCTACACATGACAGCTAACAGACACTTTCCCGGCGCGCCGTAAACAAACACGTAAAAAATACAACTTGCCTTTAACACCGAACGACACGACGCGCGGGTTGCCTACCGTTCAACGAATTGTTTATCGAGCGACACATGCTAACTTAACTCGAAGGAAACGTTGACACAAAACTTTATGTTTATTTCCACACCGCTAAACGCAGTTAGCTCGTGTGTTTGCTGACTGACGTCGCGTTGAAGAAAGTCGTGGGTAACCGGAGTGATGCGTATCGATACCTTATCGATTGTGACCTGAAAAAGTCGCGTTTTCATTTGGGCACAAACTAGAATTCCATCAACTGTAGGTTTGCGTCACTTTCGCAATAGACTTTGACTTATTTGACATCTCCTGGAAGTATCCGAGCAAATAATGGAAATGTAACTGATACTCACATATATAGAGGTACGTCAATTTCGCAAATACATTCCAGGTCAGGTTGAACGCCAAAAATATATACTTCATAAACACGTGTGTGATTAGCTGGCGGCTGTCACGAAACGCATTTGACTACTGCAAGCCAGTAGTAAATAAGGAAACGATTCATAGAGCTATCGCTTGTAATGTTGTAAGCCAATGAATAATGGACTGTATCCAGAGCGTGTACAGGACTGAGCAATCTAGGCTACTGCCGCGACTTTTTCCGGTCTTTACTTATCGATATTAAAAAAAATTCTATTTGGTTACTATGAAAGAAATCATATTTACCAGCCTATCTACATGAAATGATGGCAGTGGATAAGGACCGGTAGTTCTAGTGAAAAAATTCTGCACCAACTTCTTTCAATGTTTTACGTGGGGCCGCGACGGCCGAGTTGTTAGACAACTCGCTATCGTCCAAGGCGATCCGGGTTCGATCCCCGGCGGGGTCGGTCCGCGGATTGTCGTACGTGGGAATCGTGCCAAACGACGACGCTGGCCGGCGGGTTATCTCGGGGATCTCCCGTTTTCCTCTACCCTATCATTCCAGCACTTCTCCATAGTAGGGTCTCATTTCATGCCAACCTCGAGGGTAGGCAAACTGCCTACTATGAGCTCCCAATAATAAAAACCTATTTTCGGAGTGTGGTACCCAGTTCCTCGGTTATCCAGCTCTTACGATATTTATTTAACGGTACGGTCAACAGCAATTTTTATCACTATGTTTATATTTTTATATTTGTACCAGATATAATTTTTATTATTTTAGACACAAAATGTGACTAAATTTTGCTCTTATGAAATTTTTTTATCTTGCACAGTTTCTCGTAATGTCTCGTTAAAGCAAAAATTTGCACGTTTCCGTTTTAAGAATGCCACAAAACCAACTCACTCACCAAACTGACAAAATTCACAGTGAATAATGATGTTATAGGCTACAAGTTCAGCTACGTTAAACCACAAAAGAAAATATTTTTGTATTTTTAAAACATTTATTGAAATTTTAAAAATTGTTCTTTTAAATTTCATTTAAATACACAAAGTTTTTATTTTTTTGTTTTTATGTACGTGGCATTGTAGACTACGACGTTTTTATCCACTATGCATTTTTTCAGTTTGGTATCGCGTCTCGAGGATATGAGGTGTTAGGCGGACGTGTTATATTTCACTTATCGCCTTCCCCGTTTCCGTGCCTCAAACATACAGATAATTTTTTTTTCGCATTTGAGGAGCGATAAGGTTCAGCTTTCCACACTCGACGGTAACAACATCGCTTATATTCACGGCTCGTCAAACTAACGTGCAGTGTTTTCATACTGCTCTTCTTTCCTATGGGATTTAAAGCGGCGACCCTACAATTATATTCGTGGAAAGTTTGTAGTAAAGTCCAACGCATGCTTCCAACGTAGTTTTTTTTAACGAAACGAGTAGTATTTTTCCAGTTACAGCTGTCTAAAAAAAGCCGTTTTTAGCCATTTTAAGGGCTTCAGCAACATGTATCTAAAATGCGTGTTGATTTTTTAAAATGATTGGAGCGTAGTTTTAAGTGTGTGTATTTTTCGTAGATAATCATATTGAGAATAAGTTTCTATGTTTCGCGTAGAAAAGAATTAGGCGCGACACGTTACACCATCGTTCATGCGTCAAGTGCATAAACTTCACACGGAACAGAGCTGCAGAAATACTTGTGAGTCACTGAAACTGATTGATGGCACTACGAGCTAGGGCTAGGAAAAATTCGCGAGTTCAATGACCTACATGCTAGAATCCAATGTCCTACGTATATTCAAGCCGGGTCTATTTGTTCGTTGTCTGCTGTCTGAATGAGTGTCAGGTAATGGACAAATGGTAGGGCTTCGGTATACACAGGATAATGGATTCTAGCAAGTAGGTCGTTGAACTCGCGAAATATTCCTAGCCCTACTACGAGCTATACGGACATTGTAAACATTGTTGACCTAATCAATTTCCAAAACGTTTTATATTAACTACATATTGCTCGGATGTTAATGAAATTAGACTACACGAAATAATAAAGAATATACCAAATGGTATTTACGTATAGCCAAACAAAATCGTTGCAGAAAGTGGAGGCTGTTTCCATTATGTTGTTTGCTACCCTTCTTCCAGGCAAAAATTGGCACAATATTTTATCCTAACCTCTTGTTCATCACGTCGGTTCGCTAAATAACCTGATTACGTTAACTGAGTAAAAATGAAATTTTATTATAAATATTATTTGCGTAGCTAGCAGTTATGTCATTTGGTTGACGTTAAAATAAAAAAAAATCTCTCTCGTCTCTATCGCGAAAAGCCACCTAGAAAGCTTCAAATAATGGGAAGGCTCTGTACTCCGAGTTCACTAGGTTACCGGCATTTATAATTTCAGCTGTAAGACCAATGTATAGAGTATAATATCAGTATTAAAATGTTTAAGGCACCCGTCTGCTAGCTGCGTGTTTGTGAGTGAGGCACGGCGTCAAGGGCGATGTTGACCGGCTCGTCAGGTGCGGTATCGCCTCTACCGCAAGACACTGAAACGACATGCAGTGGTATCGTAGAACACTCGCCTGACTGACACTTTCACTGGTCACCACATCTTTTTATTGGTGGAACGTTTTAAGTTAAGTCCATTGCACGCTTCTACGGTAGTTTCACATGAATCCTGTGAGTAGTCATTCAGATATAACATGTTGGAAAAGCTGTTCTTAGCGAATTTGAAGGACTCCAAAGTGAATTTTCTAATCGACGTGTCGCTTGGGAATGACACTCCAGTTGTCGTTTGAAGTATATTTTATTTTCATACATTGACATAATAGGCACGTGTGGAATAGTTTCTAAAAAAAAGTGTTTACAAACACGCAGCAACGCCTTTTAAGCGCGCGGTAGGCGAGGTTCTCAACATATTTATGTTACTGACGTTCGAAGCACGAGGTAGGGTAGGATTATCCTACATGGTTTTTCAATATTATACGTGTGTGTGTTTTTTGTGCAGAAGACCTTTCGATCCATTTCTTAGGATTGAAATGTAATTGACATTGTTATCATTATTACCACATAAAAAATAGTGACCCGAAAATGTTATGGGTTCAACGACCAACCGAGTGGATTTTACGCCGTGTGTAAATACTGTCACCGGCTGCTTGTTTATTGTTTCTGTCAATGGACAGTTATATACGTGACAAGGTAGCTCGGTAGACAGAGAGTGTTTTGTTCACGTCTGCTATTGGTGAATAGTCCTCAAGGGAAGTGTATTAGTAATCGTGAAAGTAATTAATGTAAACTGGATATTGAAATCTATCGCCTTAGCAAATAAATTCGTTAAATTTTCGGGTCTCTGTGAATTTAAAACCTAACGTCAAAATTCTCGTAAAAATTTATTTTAAAAGTAATTTTGTCACGTTATTACTTAGAAAAAGTTTCTTATAAAAATTTTGGATTAAAAACTTTTTCTTTAATTCTAATCTATCGAAAACAATTATTTTAAAATTTGATTCCCAGTTTTACTCCAGTGTAGGTAATATTAAATTAAGGATTTCTTTAGTACTTATGTCAATAGCCGGTGCTAAACCCTTATGCATGACCGATACTATTTTCTTGACTGAATAGTGGCACGAGTAATTTGTGGATTTATCTGGCTGCATCCTAGATTTCTACATCCTATAGGCACACTGACCACTGTAGATTATCCATTTGCTTATAACCGTGCATGTACGCGCCACATTATTTCCGAGCGAACTATTATTACTGGTTTGCAGTGGTTAAAGGTATGTCGTCGAGTCACAAAAATAAATAAATGTCGTATTAGGAGGTTACCCGAGGTCCAGACACCCCGAACGTATAATTTATTACTGGCAACTCGTAGGCAACCTGCGCACCACGGAGGATGACATTTAATAAGGCCCTACGATCCAGAAGCGTCGGAATGAGAAGGGCGGGAGAAACGGGAGATCCCCGAGAAAATCAGCCGGCCAGCGACATCGTTCAGCACGATTCCCACATGCGAAAATCCGGGAATCGAACCCGGATCACCTACGCAAATGTTCTAACCATTCGCCTCCCACCAAGGTGATCAGGGTTCGATTCCAGGCGGGGTCGGTCCTAGGATTATCGCATGTGGGAATCGTGCCGGACAATGCCGTTGGTCGGCGGGTTATATCGAGGATCTCCAGTTTCCCCCGTCCTTTCATTCCGGCGCTGCTCCACACTCATCTCATGTCATCCCTCACCAGCGCTGAAGACCTCGACGTTATGCACTGACCAAAAATCTCTCACTCACTCAACATAACCTACAATAAATACGAGAAATACTCGTGTCATTACAGATGACTCGCTCGCTAAATGGAGGATACTGTTAGTGTGTGCACACTGACAGACGTGCAGTGAACAGTGAAATAAACTGATTCGGCAATGAAAATGTAACAACTAAGCCTTTAATTTCTGAAAGAGAGACAGACAGAGGGAGAAAGTTAAGTAACTAATAGTAACTTGCAAAATGCGTGTTATTTTCTTCCATCATCTCGTACGGCGTATCTCGTTGGCCGATAATGACGTGGGCTCTAAAAGAGAATACTTCTGGCCAATGTAAGTTCCACGGTAGATTGTTTATTCATGGTCCTACAAAGCGGTCACAATTTATCTTCACGTAGTTGCCAATTTCACTTTTATCACAAAGCTAAAAAAATATTCAGCGATTTTACTGCCGTATTATGTGTTCACAAAACTCCACGAACAATCATTTAAACACAAGTATAATACGAGACTAAAAAATTATCTACAGATACCTAAATACCATGGCGCCACCTAAGTCCTTTAGCTACCCGGCGAACTGTTTTTGGAATGACATGCCGAACAACTTACAGCAGTGTATGTTAATGGAAATATTTGAAACTCTGTACCGCGCACTGCTACACAAACAGCAGGTGTATAATACTTACCTGCAGTAACTGTGGCAACACGTTCTAGAACGATAGCTAAATGAGAACATTTTTATTTATATTAACAACGGTCTTATACACTATTTAACTTATATTTTATTATTAGTACCGCACATTATTTTTCTTGCGTAATAATAGATATTATCAAGTGTATTTGTTTCTTTTTTGTAACGTTTCTAACGTAATAATACAGTACCATATTTTGTAAGCATGTAAACAAACACAGCAAATTTTAAACCGGCCTAGTGCTGAACTTTGTACGTGTATAAATAAATAAAATAAATGATCGTGACTAATGTAATCAAAGATAGTCTGATTGTACGTACAGGTCAATGGATCCTAGCGTGTCGCCATATAATAGAGCAAAATTAGCATGTTCTTAACGATAAAATAATAAACTTGTGCATATGTGTGATACGTATATACCAATATATCACAAAGGCAAGTAAACACGGTAGAGTTTTTAACAAGCGAAAATCTTGCCATAAATTGAAATGTGTGAGTTTATGTGGATTGTTATGTTGGGCTAGTAAAACATAAACAAATGCAATAATATAACCTCGTCATCATCTGGCGTTTAGGAGTAGAAAAGTGTGAGAAGTGAGAATATTATCATGAAAAATAATTAAATAAAGCACCGAACGTTCGGAAACTATCACGCCTAAAATCTTTACACATAGTTTCTTTGGACGAAAACCAAATTCTGTACCCATGTGTCAAAAAAGTACAACCATGCATGTCGGACATGTGACATTTTCCTCCAGGCGTTAAACATCAGAAGTGTTAATACAATGAAACGATAAATACATGATTTACAATATCGCATATTCTAGTTAATACAACTGGCATAATGTATCTAAACCAAGAGTTTCGACACCCAATGCCCAAATAACATGTTTGTAAATTTATTGATGTATATGAGAGTTTATTAGAATGAGTCAAAAATGTTTTATATTACAAACGGTAAAGCACTTACGCATTAAATCTTATATATATATATATATATATATATATATATATATATATATATATATATATATATATATATATATATATATATATATATATATATATATATATAATGTATTGCTTGTCATGAATACAGCATATATAAAATATTTGTACTTGTTCTGATGTAGGCTACGAACACTAGAGTGTCTTTAAAGTACAAAATTTTGAAATATATTTAAACTAATTCTTAACATTCTCACCAAATAAAATAAAATTACCGTATCGTCTGACGTAATTTTAATCTTTATAAATTTATAATGAAAGCAATATGGAACCGTAAAACAACAGGTGAACGTAGATAACTAATTATATATATATATATATTTTTTTTGACATTTAATCTTCTCCGTTTTCACCGAGCGAACCAAAACTTAGTCAATATTATAAACGATGATATTTAATGAATCACTTGTATCCAGATAAAACGTACGACATTAAATCACTAATTAGTACACTTTCTTTTTTACTTTCTCATGTAGGTGAAAAACATGCATAACGTGACCGTTTATTTTTTTTATTGATTTTAAAAACTGATAATTTTTTAACTGATTTATCATAGCTAAATTAGTTCAATTTAATTTAATATAACAGGTGCTTTTAAACCTTGTTTTAAACCCACTAAACATATATTTCCCACCTTATATGGTGCATTACTTTCTGAAGTTTTAACAAATATTCTACAAAACACTTTAAGCACATCCGAAAATAAAAATGTGCAAAGAGAATGTGCTAACATGATAGGTGAAACATATTTTTCATACATATTCTATGGTTTAAAAAATATGCCATTAATTGTTCAGTTAAATTTTTTTGTTACGTGTTGTAAATATGCCCCACTATGTTAGAATATGAAAGGAATTTTAATTTTAGTGTTTGTAAGACATAGGTAACCCAAACTTCGGGTATGTTCGGGAATATATCGTCTCCTCTCTTCGAGTTTCGGAGGCCTGTCCATATTTTACGTTAATATGAAATATTGCTAGGTTAATAGTCGTTACTTGGGAGCACATTTTCCTTTTACGAAAAAAAAAAAAAGTTAGCTCAACCTGTTTTCCAATAAAGAATTTTCAAAGTCAAAATTTGTACGTTGTTAGTTCATACAAGCCGCAATAAAAACTAATTAAAATACATTTTAAAAATTTACACTGAAGCTACATGCCACGGGCGACTTCTTGGAATGTTTCAAAATAAATTAGAAAATATATTCGTATTTTTAAAAAATGTATTAATAGAGGCAAAAAGAAATCGAAATTTCAAATATTTTTTAAATACATAAATATTTTGTAGTAACTTTTAAAACGTGCCAAGCAGTTGCCTGTGACATGCAGTTTCAGCGTGAATTTTTAAAAGTATTTATAGTCATTGATTTTTGCGGCTTATAACAACTGAAAACGTGCAATTTTTACTTTGAAGTGTCATTTTGGGGAAACAGGTTAAGCTAATTTATTTTGTAAGAGGAAAATGTAATACCAAGTAACATATACAAATCTAATACTATTTCATACAAACATAAAATTAAATGTTATCCTTAATTGAACACTTTTAAAAGACCGAGATAAAATAAATAAATAACGCGTCCGTAGTCGTATCCTTTCTCTTAAGGATGACAAGGAATGAGGTCCTACAATAGAGAAGCATCGGAGTTAGGAGGGCGGGAATATGAGAGATCCTCGAGAAAACCCCGCCGACCAGCGGTATCACCCGGTACGATTCCCACATGTGAAGATCCGGGGACAGGCCGCACAGGGAATCGAACCCGGGTCATCTTAATGAGAGTCGAATTCTCTGGCCACTGCACCAAACAACGGACTCTATTCCAAAGAGTGTAGTTACTTCTAATAATTCACGAAAGTAAGAATACAGAAACCTGACGTACTAAAGGACGTATTAAACTATAATGGTTCAGTCATCTTGTTCTGTGTGCTGTCTATGATGATCCCTGTTAATTTGAATCTTGGAGTGTTCTTGGACTACTAATTGTTCGGGCGGCCCACATCAATAAATCCTCAAAGCTGAATTATTGAAAGGCTTCAAGAACTAGTCGCTTCCGTACTACTGCAATCCCTAGCGCTCTCTGGAAAATCTATATTCCTTCCTGTCTATGTTCTGATAATTTTATCAGAGAATCTTAAGAGAAATATCGCCCTAGTGCATGACCGCTGATACAGTGTGACACGCGTGCTTTGTTTTATGCAAAACTACTCAGTACCAGTATTTTTATTTCATTCATGGTATGGGATATTTAAATTATACGCAGTTTTTTTAAATTCTGAGCAGAAAAATGTGCAATTCAAGATTATAGCGGTTACAGTTGAATATCAGTCCAGCAAACTGTTTAGTATTCATAATTTAATGGAATAATTGTGGCCAAATTACACACTAAAAGTATTACTTTTTCTGTATTATAGCGCAAGATAAATACATAACTTACGCTATAATCACAAATTTGCCATTCTGATTTCCAAAAAAAAGAAAATAAGTAAAATAAATTAAGCCAATGGCGTATTTGATACCGAGCTATAAACATTACTTGTAGATTTTTTTTTCAATTGCAGTGTTTTTGGGACCTTTAAAATAGACTAAAACAACTTTTTCAGACTGACTTGCCTAAAAAAATACAACTAGAACTATAATACATAAATAAAATAATTCGTTTGACGTCACGGCATACATTCGATAAATATATTTACAGGACTGCCACATGAAGTCCCATAAAAATACGACATCCAAAAAACTGCATCGCCAATTTAGTGCTGTGTGCATAAATGCGATATTAATCCTAACACGCACACAGTCTCACCTGTTTGGATTATTTTTATAACTACGCCCAACAGATATAATGTTACTTCTTGGGCACATAGCTACGAGAAACGATTAAAGAACTATTCACATGTGTTCTATCTTGCTGGAAACCAACAATAAACATGAACACGATTTTTGCAAAACTTCGTGTTTTATGTTTTTTTATCAACGTACAATTTATAACACAAACCATTCAAACCTTCAGGATATATTTTAAAAATACCACGAATTCGTAATACATCTGTGTACACTGTCTTGGAGAGAACTGATAAAATGTAAAAACAGATTCCAGTTCAAAAACTGAAAATACAGTAAAATTGTCTAACACTCCCCCTTAAAGCGCCATCCTGTAATGTTGGCTCACAAAGATACGAAGCTCCGGTGCCACTGGAAACACAGAGTTTGTTCAGCTTAGTACAGGCTAGTAGATTCTAGCGTATCGCCAAATAATAACGAGAAATTTGCATGTTTCCTGATACGTGCGTAGATACCAAATTTAATGAAATTCTGTCCCATTAGTTAAAAAGTATTAAGGGGGACACACAGGAATAACGGTGACATCGTAAGCCTATTTAAAACATAGCTGCAGTAGTAGCGTGTAGAGACAGGAACATTTCGCGAATTTAATGGCTTGCATTTTAGAATAAAATATCCTATGCATAGGAACCGGTAGTTTTCGCGAAAAGCTTATTGCAGCACTTTGTTTCAGTGCCTTACGTGCGCACCTGCATATCTGCTTTGTGGTCAGTGGTTGGATGTCTTAACATACACTGCAAAAACTTTCTAAAATGTTCAGGAAGTAATTAACCTAAACACAGTATGGGACTGTCACCATACTTCTGCATTGTAAATATGCAATCATTTATCATTGTTACAATGCAAGCCTGGTAACTTCAGTATACAGTTGACTGATTCATAAAAAGTTTAGGAGTGCTATCATGGATGTCTGGGAAACAATTATACCATACCTACTGTCTTAGCGCTTCTATACGCACGTGTGCCAAATTTAGAAACTATTTTTTAGAGTGTACAACATCTGGAGGTTAAACCCGCAAATCACAAACGTGTTGTGCTGCAGTTATCCAAGTTATCCATGTACTGATTGGCACAGTCAAATGAATAATAACTCTGCATAAAACACTCTGCCAATAATCATGAAGTTGAGCTGCAGATGTGCACGTGAGACACTGAAACAAAGTGGGGCAAAAATCTCGGGTCCTACCTATGCATACTCGAGCCCCGACCATTTATCCACTAGCTGCTACTCAGTGGAACAGCAGACAATGAACGAATATATGGAGCTCGAGTATGCATAGTACAATAGATTCTAGACTGCAGATCATTGAATTCGCAAGATGTTCCTGTCCCTGCACATAAAGTATTAAAACCACATGGTTAGAGACACTGGTAAATCGCGGGAAAAGTGGATTGTTTGCTGGGTTCCAACATGCTATGCATAACACTGAAGGTATTGCACCTATATTGGCTACCGTTTATTTAAAGCACTGTGTCCCTCTTCAACAGACCCAATTAGAACTGTACCGTTGTAACACAGAACGTATGTGATTTGTCAGAAAACTGTTCACATGTGTCACGATTGAAATACTACAGTTTATTGGAGACTATGCTAAATATTTTCGCGATTTTCCAGTGTCTCTAAACATGGTGCAGAAATCTTTTCACCATAAAATCGTGGCTCTACCAATTGCCTATTGCCAGCGTGGTTAAAATTCCCTTTATTTTCTGGCAGTAAACTGGACTGTCTACTGTTGTACGTTCGCTCGACGTCTCCTATTGGTCTGAAATGCAGAATGCTGCTGGCTAGTAATGAACAGTCCAGCGTTAGAATGGCCAACCTCCTGTGAAGGATCACACTCGTAAATCATACAGGGCCTTGTTGCCAATTAACTCACAGATTATGCTCAAGTATTTACAGTGCTGTGAAATCTAGTCTGTCATCAAACAATACAGCAAGCTCTGTATATTTCTACTTATTACTTCCAAACGTAAGTAGCTCAGAGAATGCCAGGCTATCCTTCAAGGACTCCTCTTACGTTTATGTGCACGTGCCAGATTATTTATAACTAAGGATGATGGTTTATCGCGGGAAAACTTGACTGGTTGCTGAGTTTCAACGCATGTTCAGTTTATCATAAGATTACTGGCTTTCGCTTGCACGTGGAGCTATTACTCTATTTGACTGGGCCAATAATAATCCCAATATTGTAATATTTGACACCTGTTATTGATCTGCAAGTAGCTATGTCGTGTCAGACGTACATCACCCACACATCAGGAACAAAACATTTTCGCAATATACCATTATATATAATTATAACGTTAGTATGATACGAGGTTATGACATTTCCAGTGCTATTCTGAACCACTACGTCCTATCAGCTCGGTTTTTTTGACATCTCAACATTCAAACTCCAGACACAAGTATCGTTTGATTCAATAATATTTGGCGGTAGCCGGAGTATTTTAGCGGTAGAGTAACTGTCACTTATAAAAATAAACAACATTGACTAATGCCGAAATGAAAAGTACCACCTCGAAATCAGGTTACGCGATATATATGAATTTTATTTGTAAATAATCTTTCAGATATTGCACTGGCTGAATGCCGACCAATCATAAACTTTGCACATAGTGTAGAGGCCTCATTTCGCTGTATTATTTGACAGCAGACTGGACTGCAAGTTACTGTATGCTCATCTGTGGCCGGCAGCACGTGCGCCCAAGGGACCGTTTCCACCAATCATAGGTCAGATGTAGAATGCCCAATATTTTGTAATATGGCAACTCAAATACGTGAAGGTTCGCAACGAATTACGTCCTGGAGTGTATTCGAGTGAGTATAGGCCAGTCAATTCTAGCATGTCGCTAAATGTACACAGGACATTCAAAATGACCTAAGTTCTAAAAAAAGACGATTCTGTTAGTTACATCAAAATAATGTCTACGTATTGCGGAAGCAGTGAAAGTCACAATAATTTTCCTAACAGTTTTTATGATTGTCGAAAGACTGCATGCGTCACGTGTACACATTCTCATGATGCGGGGGGTTTCCCTCTACTTGAAAATATGTTTGGCGCCTGTGAACATTTAGAATTTCCACTCTACAAATAATGACGCGAGATTTGCACGTCTTTATTAATATGGGCTTGTTAGTTGTAGTGTGTAATTGTTAGGGCCGCGATTTTGTTGCGAAAAGATTTTTGCCCCACTTTGTTTCAGTGACTCACGTGCACATCAGCAGTTCTGTTTCAAGGTTATTGGCAGCGTGTCATTGTTCAGACACGTTTCTCATTTTACTACACCAATCAGAATAAGATTATTGTGTGTCTGTACGTCTATAACTTGCCAAGGTAAGTGAGAGTAAAATCACAGACGATGTAGCAGAGCTGCAGGTGTGCACATGACGCATCGAAACCAAATGTTGCAAAAATCTTTTCGCCATAAAATCGCGGCTCTAGTAATTGTTTTACGGCAATGAAAGCATAATAGAAAGACCAATGATTGTATAGGATTCCTCACGGTAATGTGTAAAGGTGATTCACTTCGAACTTGTCTTAAGAAATGCAGTGTGTGCTATAACCGATGTGTCAGTGCTCATATCGGCAATCAATAGATAACGTCAACCTACGGCCAGGAAAATTTCTGGGAATTCAATGATCTGCAGGCTAGAATCCATTGTCCTATGCATATTCAAGCACCGTATATTCGTTCATTGTCCGTTGTTCCATTAGTAGCAGCTAGTGGACAAATGGTCGGGGCTTGAGTATGCACGTGATAGTGCAGTCTAATATACAGGTCATTGAATTCGCGAAATTTTCCTGTCCCTACATCAACCGCAGGTCGCGTGGTTTTACACTGCATTTCATTAGTTATAGCAGCATTAGCGATACTTGCTAAAACTCAAATCGTCAGTATTGTTTCACAAATGTGTTTTTAATTCGCACCGTAAATTTCCGCAACGATATATTTTTAACCAATTTGTTTCAATGTCTTAAAGTGCACAACTGCAAATATGCACTATGTTCAATTATTGGAGATTTATCAGCATCTTAGGGTTCTTCCGTCAAATGACAGACGTGGGCAAAAATCTTTACTCGTAATATTTCTGGTCACTAGTTATCAATGCTTAAAAATATTAATGTCGCCACACATTTGGCTTTAAAACAACCTAAATTCGGTTCAACCTTTCACATCTCTACAATACTGACCATTCGTATTTACACTCACAACAATAATATCTGCCCCTACATTACTGTGCAATATCCACCCGCTGTACTTTCCAACGTTCCTTATTGGTTGGTCGTTAACCAATGAATGGACAGAACTGAAATATCCGGTAGAACAGCGAACTCACAGTCACACACGCCAGTAAAATGGTTTAGCTGGCCAGCAACATGACTGAAACCAGTGGTGGACCTAGGGAGGAGGGGGGTCAGGCGGGCCAACTACCCGGACGTCGGGTTAGAGAGAATGAATTGTGAATGAGTGTAAAAAAAGATACTATATCTACCAATACGTAGATTTTTACTAGATTAGTACTTTTGTATTTTATTAACCTTGAACACCATATAATACTATAAATACAGTGTTTATAATTAGAATGCGCACTTAAAGCACTGCTAATTGTTGCTAGTAAATACAGGTTTAATGAATTTCGAACTAAAATTTTAAACTGTTATTTACGTGTGCGCAAAAGAACTTATGCAGTTTATGTTTATTATTGTTGGGTTGATTGCACTGATAGAAAATTAAGACGGGGGGGGGGGGGAGTGCGGAACCAATAACAATTCTTACCCCGGGCGAAGGAAAACCTAGTTCCGTCCCTGGCTGAAATGAAACGCCCACCACCAATCAGTGTAAGGCTGATAGCCTGCTAGTCTGCAGACAGGCCAATAGGAAGCCCACCGTAAAATGACACGAGGCTTGTATCACCAGCTTCGGGCACCCAATAAGCGGCGAAGTTCACCCGTATCAGTGAACCATTAACTAATTTCAATAGAGCTATGATTTTGTGGCGATAAGAATTTTCCACCAGTTGTTTTCAACGTCTTATGTGTACATAAGTAGCTCTGTTTTATGGGTAGTTGTTTTATGTTTTAACTGCCACATGTTTTGGAGTTTTACTGGCAAATCACAGACGTAAAACGTAAGAGTTACATTATTCAGGATGGGGTAGTCTAATAAGAGACGTTTCTGACGAGAACATATTTTGGTCAGCAGTGAACATTTAGGTCTTTAGCGCTGGCGAGGCATGACGTGATGTTAGTGTGGCGCACAGCTGGAAGGAGAGGGCGCGAAAATCCGAGGTCGACCAGCTGCGAATATAACCCGGTTCGCCTTTAGTCACTGCACCAACCACGTACTCAAACTTGTGTGAACAAAGACACGCTGCTAATAACCATGAAGCATAGCTGCCGATATGCACATACGTAGGGACCCCCAATTTTTGCGAAAATAATTTTGCCTCACATTGATTTGTTGCCTTACGCGCACATCTGCAGTTCCGCTTCATGGTTAGTAATTTGATATTTTAACTATCACGAGCCACGGGACTCTACCGGCTAATCACAGACGTGTGGTGTTGCAGAAACGTTATATTATAATTGGCTCAGTCAAATGAGATAGACTCTTCGTACAGACACGCTGCCAATAACCATGAAGCACAATTGCAGATGTACACGTAAGGCACTGAAACAAACTGGGGCAAAATTATTTTCGCGAAAAAAGGGGTTCCTTACACATACGGCACTGAAACAATGCGGTGGAAAGTCATTTCGCGACAAACTCGTGGTTCAAGTCATTAACAAATATATGGTGATAATTGTGTTTTACATATATGTCTTACTGCCAGTAGGATTTACTACACAGTCATAGTAAAAATAAAGCATGGTCGCAATAAGCTAGCGAAGATTACCCAGTAGTGTTATTATATTCTGTTTCAAATAACTCCAGTAAAATTTGACAGTTCTGAGTGCATTTACTTCTGAGTTTTGCGAATTTTTAAAATATGTTCGGTCTTAAGGCGACCGCCTGGTAAAGGGTATGTTTGTGTGTGTGAGGAGAAAATCGACGTGACGCTACGAACGGCGTCGGCAGGTACATGTACAGGGATATCGCCTCTACGGCCAGAGCTGTAACGCGCGCGCAGTGTTCGCGCCGTGACGCTTTTACTGTGTGACTTGAAGCGGGAACCTTCTTATTTTATTGAACGCGTCACTGCAGCAAAGTCCACTGTACTTGTTGACCTCCGTTTCGAACAAATCCGTTACATATATCTTGAGAAACAACCGTGTGGAAAAGCCGATTTCAGCTAAGTTTAAGGGCTTTAAAATAATGCTTCCAATGTGTGTGGTGTCTTAAAAGTCACATTCACAAGTAGTCTGAAGTTGTTTTATTTTCGTAGATAAGCAGTGTGGACACATGTCTACTGGTCTCTGAGAAAAAACGTAACTCCGAACAAGCCAAGCGGCCTCCTTAAGGAGTGCGAGTTGCCCTCTACGTTATGTGCGGTTAGTTTTACTTTGTATTGTGACTAACACTACGCAATGCTAAATAAAAAACACCAATCACAACACAAAGTACGTTTTACGGCGTATATTGTAGAGTGAGTACGTCAGGTTCCCTACAACACAAACAAATTATTGTCTGTCATTAAATGCAATATTTGCAATACTTAAAATATTCATTATCTGAGAACTGTAAAATTTTAGTAAAGTTAGCCGAAAAAAGACTAAAGCAAGGTTCACCCGCGACGAAATAGCCAATCGTTTCAGCATTTCAACACAGCAGACCAATATATGGGTTATGTGATAAAAGTGACTTTCGTCTAAGATAGAAATTTGGAGAAAGCGAAATTTTGACGCAAATAATGTACATATACTTGAAGCGATGAATTTGCTCAGTAGTTTCTGTCAGATTTGAAAGTATTACTTTAATTTGCACGCGCACTTGTTATGTTTAACAGGGTTCAAATGTACAGTAAACATTAGAATTTTTTTTTTTTTACAGATACATTTTCGATTGTCGTGAAATTCCACCTCTAGATCAGTAAATAAAAAAAAACATGGTTAAGAGTTATTGGCAATTGAAGTTTCAGTGGAAAAAAACCAACATGGGTGTCAAAAACTTTCACTTTAAACATAATACCTCATCTCATGTTGGAAATATACATTATTTACCGTTGCCGATGCTGTTATATTATATGTATTATTTTCATCATAGAAATGTGAAAAAAAATTATGTACATCAATGGTAAGGAAACAACTCAGAAAATACAGCTCTCATGTATGCTAAAAAGTGTTGATGCTACCATCAGAAAGACCTTTGAAAGATGCATTACAATAGAGGCCTATCTCAAAACGAACAAATTCTGAGTTGTGCCCATATTGATTTGGACGTGCGAAACGTGTAATGTCTCTTGTTGAACGTTTTCTGTAGCTGCTCTCGATGAAGTGAACATTTTTTTTTTAAATTCTGCTAAGTATATATATTCAGTTAAGTTGTATGGTTTTGTAAATAAAAACATTGTCACAAACAGGTCCTTGCAATGTTAACACCAACATTCCATTCTCCATGTCACTGTTATTTATTGTACATAACTAATTCACGAGTCGTAAATAAGAGCGGTCACGGTTAGTATTGTTGCGTGCCATGTACCTGGAGGCCAGTGGTCGGCGGCTGTTTCGTAACACCTTGAAGGCTGGCCGATGACTCAAAGCCCGGGTGGCTCATAGTGGAAAACCCGAATAAACTACGTCATAGATACCTGTGCCAACTGCGTCTTAACCCTTCGAGGGCGGCGGACGTGACTACTAGCACATCCGAAACATGATAGACCCCTGTAATGCGGGGAATAACCGACTGTCTGGGTTAGTATAAAAGCACAGAATCGGCACATTTGAAGGGAGTTCGCTATTGGAAGTGCTAGAGGAAGGTGATACGCCTGTGGAGAGAGACTGGTGAAGACATCTTGGTGACGTCAAAGTCTACTGTGAGGCGGCAGGCGGCTACCTGCTGAGCAGTGTTGGCGATACAAGAGGACTGCTGCGGCGGGCTGACAGGCGAAGAGGAGGTGCGCGACGGGAGTCGAACAGAAGACCTCAAGAGTGAAGACAGCGGTGCACTCGGGGTGCTGCG
>PNEQ01050929.1:18073-49861 GCA_003012365.1 Medauroidea extradentata
TAAATTAGACGAGAGTAAACATGATTTTAATTTTGAAATGTTAAAACAAAAGTATAGTTAGTGCGACGTTTAATTGAGTAAAATTACTTATTATGTTCAATTTATAAGATATGATAACCATTAATTCGCGTACCGGTAATAATAATGCGAAGGTTTTTCGTTCCTTTACAAAGTTCAGACATGTTAGACAAAATTTTTAGAGTATAATATATAGTTTCAAAGAAATATTTAACAGACCATTCTAATGAAAAGATGAATATTAAAAAAAAATTACGTTAAGATTACTTATATACTGATCATAGCTTTCAGCAAGCAGATCTGCACTGATAGTCGAGTGGTAAAGGGCATGTGGTAAGTACAAGTATGTAAGTTCGGATCCGCACCCTGCCAAGATAACTTTTTTTTTTTCGTTGTCCTACAAATAACCAGTCACAATGACAATTTACACACACTTTTAATATACGGCATCGCCTTTACCAATACTTTTACTTCCACCAACGACAAGATTGCGATACTAGCACACTCTTGCAGCTAACGATATAAACAAACATGGCCAATGCACGCCACATTTCGGATGGAATTTCATGCTGCGTGGTTGGTACCTCTGGAAGTATTAGCGAGCAAAAACACACCAGAAATAAGCAAAGAGGTCTAACCTGGCAGTGAACTCTCTTTATCCCTTCCAGACTCTTTGTTTGTAACTTAATAAATTACTTAATGATTTCACAAAGAAAATCTTTGTACTTTTTCAGGATTTGTAAAAGTACAAAGCAAATATTTGTAAATTAAAAAAAAAAAAAAAATAGAGTGCGTGCATACGAACGCTCGAGCCACATTGCAGTACACAGCGCAATTCCGCGGGTTGGACAGCGTGAGACTAGGTACGTTCAAATTCGCTCGTCAGCTCAGAAGTTCATTGTACCGCTTGCTAGAGCGCTGTTGCCACAAAACACGGCTCCCCATGTACCCAACATTCACGCAATCTGCCCCGCTTCCGACATATACAGAATGTTACAGAAAGGTACGGCCAAACTTACAAAAAAAAGTCCACACACACAAAGAAAGCAAATATGTGATATGGAAACTATTAATTACCATGGTAGAGCGCAGCAGGGATTCTATATGCGGCGGAGAGAAGATGCATGTATCCTCGCTCACGGAAGTCATTTTGAACACTTCATTAAGAACGTGTGTTATGTAATGCTGGTACTGTCTGTTTCCGTGTGCTCCCTGTTCATCATTACATGTGAGTTGAAGAGACGCAATGCAGTCAAGATTACCTTCCGCCACGTCGCCTACATGGCGGTGATCCCAGAAGTAACGTACATTCTAACGAAACATTCCATTGGGTAATTGGAACATCGTCTGTACGAAATGTTTTTTATGTTGAGATTTAACGAGGTGTAAGGAATTGAGATCTACCATGGTGAGTAAGCGTTTCTGGACATATGTCCATATCACATATTTTCTTTCTTTGTGTGTGTGGAATGTTTTCTGAAAGTTTGGCGGTACCTTTTTGTAACATTCTGTAGATGTTATCAGATTTGGGATTAACGATTAAAATTAATCGTTAAAAATTCGGGTAACTTAACTTAATCGTTACTTTTGAAACTAGCCTATTTTAAACTTTTAATTGCTAAAATTATTGTCTAGCGATTAAAAGTAACGAGTTAGTTTACCGATGACTGCACTAGAAAATAATTGGATGGCTACAGAGTCCAACATCGACACACAATACTAACATCGGTTTATACACCGAACACTACACAAATGACACCTAGCACTATCTATACGATCTTTGAAAGATTTTTGCAATGGGGACGTATGGCAAGATGAGTATTCATGGATGTACGCCATTGCCTGCGAACGTTGCCAACCCATCTGCGACTTGGCAACATTCGCAAGAAATGGCGTATATCCACGAATACTCATCTTGTCAGCACTATCTACACGATGCAAGCTCAGTCAAACGAACGTGATACAGTTTGTTACATGACCAAATTGAACGCTGACAATATTGCAAGTGAAGATAGGGAATTGTGTACTTTAGCAAGGGTGGTGGGTAACGATAATTTTTTCAACAAAAACTGTGTGGTATAGGACGTTGCATGTTATGGGCTGCAATATGGCACCGTTCAATTTGGTAACACATAGATATAGGTTGTCATCATTGCTCTTACACCCCACGGGTGCAACACACAGAGTTTGTAAACATTACTTTAATTTGTAATTTGAATGGTTTTTATTTCTAACATTTACTATATCAAAGTGGCCGGGATTTTTTTTGAACAAGTGAAAGGTGATAAAACTGATGGAAGAAATACCAATTTGAGTTTCAAGTGTCTTTTATGTGCACCAAAATATAAACATATCAATGCATCTATTACATCTGCATCAAATTTAAGAACACACGTGAAGGCGAGGTGGATGGCTGATCGAAACTTGAAACTACTTCTGGAATTCAACAATTATTTTTTTATGGTTTCAAGGTGTTAAAATAAAGAATTTCTTAGAAATGTGGTCATGCATGTGTTACATTTTGTTTTATCTGTTCAAATATTATGGGACACACTAACTTTAAACTTTAACCAAACTTTAAACTTTAATCAGTTAGTTTTCTTTAAACTTTAACTTTTATCAGTTAATGTATTAAAAGTTAACTTTTAACATAAATCAGTTAATGTATTAAAAGTTAACTAACATAAATCATTTAATGTATTAAAAGTTAACTAACATAAATCATTTAGTATTTTAAGGCTTTAACTTCAACTTTAATCAGTTACATTTTTTCTTAACTTTCCCAAGTCTGGATGTTTTATAGTGCATGTTAGTACTCAGTAACTTAATGTGCTTAAGGTGCTTACAGACGATCTGTGTGAACATTGAATTTATCATACACACACTTATTAGCAATCAAATACTGTACGTACAATGCTAAACATTGTGTTTTGCCTGCACAGTACACATATGTACAGACTATAATGACGCCATTTCATTAAAATATTGCTAACAATTCTTTACACACGTATATGCGATAATGTTAGTTGGTGTTAGGCAAACGAAACGATAACGACTTACAATGAACTTTGTTACGTCGACTTTGTAAACTTTTTTTATTATCTTGTAGGCAACATCAGCACATTTTTCGGAAGCCATTATGGAAACCTCAATTACATTATGTTAATTAACTTACGTGTTACATGAATACGACGATGACACAGTTCAGTAACACAATCAGTATCCCGGCTACACTGCGTGACAATACTGCCGCAACCGGAGCGACGTTAGTAAACGGGCGAATTGCACAGTTCGCTGTGTCTGGTACACCGGGCGGATTGAGAAGACTTAACTTTCCGAGTACTAGAATGACCAAAGGCAGTTAGAACGAGTGAGTGAGAGATTTTGGTCAACACATAACATCGAGGTCTTCAGCGCTGGTGAGAGGTGACACGAGGTGTGATGGTGCAGCACCGGAATGAAGGGGCGGGGGAAATGTGAGATCCCTGAGAAAACCCGCCGACCAACGGCATCGTTCGGCATGATTCCCACATGCGGAAAATCCCGCCGGGAATCGAACCCGGATCGCCTTGGTGGGAGGCGAATGGACTGACCATCCGGCCACGGCGGCCCCACAGTTAGAACGACCAGTGCGCAGTTTGGGAACCCTGTTTCACTGTATATTTACCGAGTACTCCAACTCGCTTTCAACTACTGCTCATTCGTGACCATAACGCAGAATGGTACAAATTAGGTGACCAAACTCGCTCGTTGCACATCTCTAGCTAGAACGCTAGCTAGTGTTCCCTTTGTTGTAAACCTTCCATGCTCGCCTTCATCACGTGCACTAGGTTTTACGTTACTTCTATTGCTAACTCCATTTTATTAGATCCCTTACCGACTCAAGCTCGAATAACGACGGAAATGTTCCCTTGCCGAACTCGTCCATAAAAAATTGTAATATCTTAACTTGTAGTAGAATGAACCCGAAGCCACGCCGCGACCTAACCACGTCGCGTGTCAAAAACCACCGAGGTCGCCCGGCAATCTCTGCAGCGAGGAAGGGAAGGTCCCGGTCACAGAGGATAGTTACAACCCACGACATCGTGGCCGCCAGAAAGAACAGCGCTGGACGGGGAGCGGGGAGGCAAGCGAGGTCGGGACGGCGATCAATGTCATGGCAATGATGACGGATGAATGATTGACAGGCGGTGTGTTCCGGTGACGTCGTCACTACTGTTCGGCCGTCGTTGCCTGGAAGGGGAGGGGGCGAATATGAACACCACTACAACCTGACTTTTGATAGTCTCAGACAGACACAACTGGACATCCGTCACACGTCTCTCTATAACATTAGGTAAGTGAGCTTAACGTCTCGATAGCGAGATTATTTTTACGGTCACATGCTGAAGTGACTTCTCAATACGGTATTTTTAAATACTGTAACGAGACAGCGCTCGGCTGCGCGTAACATGTCTAGCCACGCCACCTCCCCCTTTTCTCTATCTACACTCGCGGACAACAAGCGGGGGCTGCCTGCTCCTCCTCACTTCCTGATGGCGTCACGTGTTGTCTGGGAGGTGAGCATCTGCCGTCACCGCTAAACTGTCCTTGAAAAGCACGCGCCTAAGCCATTATCGAAGGTTGCCCTAACTGGACGTTGGATTGTGTTGTCCAAGCAGAGAAAGATATAGTGGCGCTTAGTCTGTGCGTGTTAGTGTGGCGGACTCGGCAGCGAAAACGATGGCGAAGGCAAGGAGCAGCGCGAGAGAAGCACATGGAGTAAAGTGGCAAAATTAAGGCAAGTGTGTATGGTGGTGAATAGTTGAAGTGTGGAAGGGACGATCGAGCAGGTTAGACTATTACTGTAAACAGTAATTGTAAATACTTATGAACATAATGATGTATTACTGTTGTAGAATATTTTTTTTTTGGTGTTTGTAATCAAATAGAAAATTTAATTTATTTAATTTAACAAGTCACTCATGCCATATGAACCTGACCGCACAGAACGATAACCATAACTTATGCAATAAACATTGTTAAAAATATTGTAAATATGTATTATGTCTCTGTAATGTGTTCAATTAAAGGTCGCAACCACGTGTAAAGTTCTCAGGTCTTAGTAACTAAGCAGTCTATACTAGGCAAGTAACAGCATAACAAGAAGAAGAATACAACTATAATGCATATCTTAAACCTTAGAAGGAGCGTAGTACATAAATATTGTTTTGTGGGAGTATGGATGATGTGCCCAGAGTGATCTAGTGATTAATGACTTGCTGAATTATTCATAAAAGAGAGCATAAAACCAGTGTTTGTGACGTGGGTTACCTCTGCTCAAGATCTACTAATTAGGAGATTTGGTCCAAATGAACACTTATCCCCTCCCAGGAGGGGTCAGGACTGTAAGGTGGGGAAGTAGCTAGAGCAGAAGATATGGTACGGCTAGATAGATAAGATGCGTTTCAGGCGAGAGTGCGACCAACTGAGATGTAACAAATCTGTAAAAATTGTAAGTATGTATAAACACTGGTTTCTGACACGGTAAAATAATTGTTATTACTCAAATAACTAAACTCGGGTAACATAGCCTAGAATACAACATTACATGAAACAATGCCAGGAACTAGGAGAGAAATCAGTCTGGAGCGATTTCGAGAAACCTGTAAAACTGTCATCCGGACAGCCGGGGTCAGGTATCTAACTGGAGTCCAGTTCAAAGTGCTACCGTGACGCCACCTAACTCGTACACACGTCCCTCGGCGTAGGTAGGTCACACACTAGGATAACTAGACTATACATGTACGCCATATGAAGTCTCCCAGTTAACATTTATGCAGCCTTGAGTTAATGAAGAGATGAATTTGACGCTGGTTCCAACTTGTTCACCAAGTAACGCTGACAGCGAATTGCAGGAAATTACATTGTAAAAAAATTGTGTAATTTACACTGATGTATGTGGCAGCAGGGTCTCCACGGTATTCAGTGTAATTTTGCATGTACAAATGGTAGTGTAATTGTACTCTTCGTTGTATAAAATTGCACTTACTATGTAGAAGTAATTTTATCAAAATTGCAAATGTCCTTTCACAAACACATCACATGAATTTACACTACATAGTGTTAAATAACATACCATATATATGTAATTATAAAACAGCCTAGTTAATTTTACCTGTGCACTCTCACACAGTGTATGAAAATTTTTAGCACACTTTGTAATTTTACACAAATGTTGGCAGCACGAATCTCCTCGAATGTTGGTGCCGTTTTACTCCACTATGTCCATGTTTTTACCATTATATCACGGTAAGAACACAATAAACTCTTAAGTAAAATAACAATGCTACAGTAAGTGTACTTCAACCCAATGTTGTGTTAAGTAATATGTATTTCAAAGGGAAAAAGTACATTAAAGAAAATACAGCAGCTTACTTTCGTAACTGTGGCAAGCATTCTGCTGGTGCAAACATTTATATTATTTCCAGACCGGTAACTTTGATTAAGTGTGTGAGATTATGTACTTTTCCGAAGTGCATTTTAACTTACGACAGTTTGTTACTGACAGACCCATATTTCTAAATACCGAAAATTTTGACTCTGTGAGGAATCGAACCCACGACCTTCGAGTTAGCAGCCTATGACCGCAGCAAGTAAACCACCGGTGAGTGACAGCTACAGGAGTTCCATTAAAAATGACTAAACGGAAATCTTAAAATGTTTGTTAGCACACTGTTCGCCAACTGGAAGAAAAAAGTCCATTCCTCTTTCTTGCTACATGTATTTTCGCTGAATTGCAGAACTAATATACAGGCTAGGCTGTAACAAATGTCAACTGTGCTAAGTGAATCTGACCTTCGGTAAAAATTCCTAAGGCCCTTAGTTTACGAGAAAAAAGGCAGTAAAACAGTGAAGTGTAAGTAAATGGTCAGGTAATTCGTGGATACGGACTGCACCACATGAATCTGTAACCAAAACTATGAGAAAAATACAGTTGGTAAAAAGTCGTCAGGCCTTTTATTTACGAGAAAAATGACATGTACTGCGAACAACCTTCTCAACAATCCCACTCACTGATATTTTGGACTGGTGACTTTTTACAAAAGGGTTATTCTCTGCTTAGTTTTGGTCACTAATTAACATGCTGCAGTCCATAACTGTTAATTATTTGACAATCTGTATAGCTCGTCCTACGCAGTGCGACGATCAAGCTTATTACATCAAGTCAATAGGCGGACTAAAATCTCAACTTTTATATGAAACAAATTATACATCAACAAGTGAGCAATTGTGAACTCATATTTTTTTTATTAGAGTTTTGGTGCGAAATTCATATAGCTACGAAAATGTATTATTTAACAAACTGTTGATATCTGGAAAGCGATTTCACTACCAAAGAAATGTACAGCTTAATATATGATCGACATTCATTTATGGCTACGCTTGACATTTATAAACAAAAAAAAAAATATATATCGTCAAAACTTAATATAGCAACACTTTTCTGCTAATTAAAATAAGGTACAACAGCAAAGACGGCTAAAATGGGTGCATAATGAAAGCTCTATCTACAATATTTACCACAGACGTTTAAGATCAAATACAGTGCTGCATGTAATTTGCATCAGAAAATACTTTTAAGAAAGCACGGATGAATAGCGACTCTGTAACGATTAATAAAAAGAGGGCAATTTGTATGCTCGATAACCTGACTATACATCACGCACGCCTACGGAATGGAAACACTTTCCACGGTACATTTGCACTAGTTTTCAGTTGGCTCTGCGGCTGCCTGGTAGGAGAGTCAAGTTACTCGTGTTTCGTCTGCCAGATCAGAAAATATGGAAACAAAAAATACTCAAAAAAACAAGTTGGCACGGTAACGGCATGGCAGACATATCTATAAGAGAGAAGTATTGGCGAAGTGCCAAAAGAAAATACGCCCTAGTCATTCGTGTGGAAAAGCGATGGTTGGTTTCTGGATGCCAACATAACACGCAACTACTGTAAGTCAATAGCGAACACAAAATATCCCTACCACAAAAAAAAAAAAAAAAAAAAAGACACTGGCTAGCAAATATACACACGACCTTACTCTTAAGAGTAGTCCTCGGCTGGCGCATGGACGGCGTAGCAGCGTGTCACGCGTATTCATTTTTACGCAAAACCGCTTAACTTAACGTATTATATTTATCTACGAAAATAACACACACTAAAAACTATGCTTCCATGTTTTTAAAAACTAAGCACGCTAGTTAGAAACACGACTTTCGGGCTTCTTAAAATGTCTAAAAACGGACATTTTTTAAGACTGCTGTAACTCCGAAAATATTACCTGAATTCGTAAAGTGCAAAACGAGAGGCATGCGTTTGTCTTTACTTCATACTATTAAAAAATAAAATGTGGTCACCGCTTGAAGTCCAGTAGGAAAACCTTGCACGTCAGTTTGGCGCTGCGAATAGAGGCGATATGCTTCTCGTCAAGTGTGGGACACCGGCTCTTATCGCTACGCTGTTCCCACGCGTCAAAAGTGGAAATTCAACACCGGCGAAGACTCCTCTTATGTATGAATTTTTCTAAAGAAAGGAATTGACAATTCGACTAACAAAAGAGGATGAAATATTTAACATTTCGTTACAATAAAGAGACAGATTGCATCATATACTATGCAAAAGTTGTAAAGGTGGTATAAGGAAAGCGTACATGTACTGCATATACGGCTAACTAAACTGGCGTATCCAAGGCCAATATACACTCACATTAATTACAGCAAATCCTACACTCGAAGAAACTTATAAAATAAACAATGCGTAGTTAACCTTCTAAAAAAATATTTCACTGGTTACACAGAAATTTTTAATGCAACAAAAATAATTTTGCACTAAGGTTATATAAAAAAAAAATCCTGCTTAGACAAAGAAAAACAATGTGTGATCTCTGAACGATTCATGCAACAGTGGTTTATGACAATCCGAACCATTCTTGTACATTAAGTTATTCGCTCACAATGTCATATATTTTATTTAAAATATATTTAAGACAAAACACTTATTTGAATGAAGTTAAACACACATGTCTGGAAATTCCAAACAAAATTGTAAGTGCAGTGTAGTTTTCGACATCTTGTTTCAAAAACCAAAGGCACCTTCCAACATGCGGCAACCCTGTGCGGTCCACCAACAGTGTCAATCATTCGAATACAGCTCTTCAACCTGTAATGCTCCTGTTAAACATGTTGAAAAGAAAATATTTCGCGTTTCCCAGCCTACTTATTGTCCATCCCATGTAAGAATTCCGTGTTTTGACAGCCGATGCTACCAATATTTTTAACACGTGCCAGACACGTGGCAACCATTTCAAACAACAGGACGTGACCGTAAGACCTGATGAAGTAGTAGTTGAAACACTGATCAACAAATCGATTACCTTCCATCGCCGACGCTGAAAGTAGTGTGTATTAGTAGTGTGTATTGTACGTGAAAAATAAGTACGCATTTTGGAGGAAACGTTATATAATAACTCGGCTTCGTATCCAGCATTAGTCAGTTAACTATTTTATTAAATTCAAATCGCGCAATTTTATAACTAATTTACAAACAACCGCACCATAATCAATCGATCTGTAACCAAAACAAAACAAAGCACGGCCATTTGCGAGTGTGAAACGTTACCGCGTTCGCGTGTGTTTGAGATTCTTATAATGTGTTAACTTTATTATTCTGTGCATATATGTAATATATAGTAATGTGTGGATTATAAAACCCAGCCTGTAATCGCCAATGGGATATTATGACGTCCGGCAACAAAAACAAAGAGCGGCCATTTGCGTTGCGAGTGTTTGAGCTTCTCGAGTGTTCGTTTGAGATTCTTGTACGGTGTTATTTTCATATTTTGTGCATGTATGTAATTGTAATATATTGCAATTCAGGGATTAAAATACGTGGCTTGTAATCGCTAAAGAAAACGGAATATTAAGACGTGATTCGGAAGACAGGAACTTCAGCTGGCATCTGGCATGTTTACAAAAAACATTCGCTAAATAAGAAGTACGTAATCCGTCCAGACAAAAGTGCTACGTAAAATTTTAAAAATATTACCTAACTTTTATTTTAACAGAATTTGTGAGTAAACACCTACGGTTCTTGTTGTAGTCTTCTATGTAAACATGCTTTTTCAAGGCGCCGGCTCAATAAATTCTTTTTGTAAGAAAATGTCCGTGTTTTTTTTGTTTTAAGCAAGTAAGTGGTTAATATAAAGTCCACGTGAGATTTTGTGCTTACCGTCAGCTGCAAAAATTAGGCCTACATATTACCAAAAGAAACGGCCAGAAGACGTACGTCTATATATTTCCCTGTCATTAAAGTGTACTGGTTTGATGACATGTGTTAATTAATCAACAAAATATTTAAACCTGATCTGGGCAATTAGGCCTACTCATGTTTGTTTATTACTTACGCTTTTTATTGATTTATTATTTCCGTTTAGGTTGAGAGAGCACAAATTTTTGCTACATAGCCTACAATAGTCACATGACTATAATAGGCTAACACTGATATTTCAAAGGTAGGCCTACCACAAAAGGTAAGTTTGTTTAATAGTCTACAACTGGAAACTTAAACTAGGCCTATACGGCTTTATGATCTGATAGTACAGAACCAAATTAAAGGCAACACGAAAAAATATTGTAATAATTCTTGCATGTATTAGCCTATTTTAATTATTATTAAAGTTTAAATATGTTTGCCTGCACTGTAATAAGCTCTTGCAACTTCAGTTAGCAGTAACCAAATAAGCTACTATTATTTAATCTTTTTAGATGTCCGGTAGAAAACATAAGTTGCCCATACATGTTTGTTTATTTCTGGTAACGCCATTAAATGTTACAATTTCGATCAAATTTAGAAAAATATACAAGAAAAAGTTAAATTTTAAATAATTGTATTAACTTAATACCTGTAGAGTAGGCTATCCATTGCTGTAATTTGAAATAATTCCATTAACATTGCCCACCTAACCCTAATAAGATTAATGTGCTTCTAGTATTGAAAATAAATTAT
Organism: Medauroidea extradentata; assembly: GCA_003012365.1. Classification (NCBI taxonomy): domain Eukaryota; kingdom Metazoa; phylum Arthropoda; class Insecta; order Phasmatodea; family Phasmatidae; genus Medauroidea; species Medauroidea extradentata. Next base: position 29,132 of record PNEQ01050929.1, read on the forward strand.
TTGTCTGAGATCTAAAAAATAATCTCAAGAAAATCACAACACACTTTAAATGTTATTGCAATCATAATATACCTTAACTGTTGACATGTTTTGATTGTCAGCTGGAAAGCACATGGTGGTGGAAGGATAGATAATGTTTTGTTTACATTGCCCGACTTTTTTATGATCTGTCAAATAATGGAATTCTTATACGGTATGGACAGTAACGCTTGTGGCAACGTGTTTCCCCATATGAAAAAGCACTACCGGTTTTTAATGTTTCAACATCGTGATACGTGTCACGAACTTAATTTTAAAACCTAGATTTCAGATACTCTTACAATAGGAGGAGTAAAAAACTAAGCACCAGTCAAAATATTAACTATTCACGTATATTTAGCGATTCCTGATCACTAACACAGGATGTTACTAACTTTAAACACAATAAAAACAATGAACTTAAAGAATCCGCACTTATTTGTTTCCGCGTACCCAATAAACACGCTGTCTTCTCTCTTTTTACAGAGTAAACGAAATTGTTTAAAAATTAAACATTAAAATACGGAAGTAAATACTGAACAGGAATACGCAAAAGTGTCTAAATTCTGAAACCACAACCCCAATTAAAAACCCTGAAAATAAAATAAAGATGTACTTACTACTTCGCGCAGTCAATAAGCTGATATTCGTTCGACCTCTCAAAGCACGCCTGGACTCCTTTATCCTGCCACAGGATCTCCGTGTGTTCGTAGAACTCCTGCAACACAGAGAAGTCACATTACATAAAACTCTTTCACAGGAAGTTGAGTCAAACAAAACATCATTGGCGCAACCAAATAATTTCTACATCACGAAATAAAGATTTTTATTGCCGAAACAAAATTACACTGTTATTCATTATTTTGTTGTCCAAGTGTAATATTTTGTCAGTATGTTTGGCTTCGCATAAATCTTTGTGCCGAACCATTAAATAAATAAGTTGTAGCGCAAGGAATCGAACCTGGGAACTATCGCATTGAGGATCGCTTATCAGCATCTGCGGTTACCTTCATTTTTAGTTTCCTGTAGAAATATTTTTATCGTTATTGTTTTTGACAGAATTAAGCATCATTACTCACACTTACCAATAAAGTTTAATGCTAATAGTCACAGAAATTGAAAAAATACTCTCGAGGTGTGATTGCAAACTAGGACGTCCATAAATATTTAAGTTTGGCAGGAGCAATAAAATGTATATTTGGGTGCTTCTAAACAAAATACAAAATTTGTAATCACGAAATATTTTATTGTCGAGCCGAAGTACTTTGCCAAATAAACTACTAATTTTCCAACAAACAAGCTTTTAGAATTTTCTTCTGGTAACAAAATATTCTGTTAGATCAAGTTAATATTCGTTTCGCCCTATCTAAAGAATTATTTGGTAAAAATTAATTTCAGGGTAACATATTTGAAAATTCTTAATGGCTTAAGGTGCCCGCCTGGATGGATATGTTTTGTACGTTCGAGGCCTAGAAATGCGGAAGCGTTAAGGCCGACATAGCACGCGCATTGCGCCTAATCCTGTCCTCTGGATGTAAGTCTACGAATGGTGTGCAGTTTTCTCGCCAACAGATCGCTTTTGCGAGACATTCAATGGTGATCCTACTATTTTAAGACATGGTATTTAGGAGAAATGTGTGTTGTATACGCTTAACACTTTTTTTTACTAAATATTCTGCACCAAAATTTTCATGCCTAAAAATGGACCGCAAATAATTCGTTTTTGCGTGAAAATAAGCTTAAAATATTAATACAGTACCCGAAATTAGTATACACACGTGTAAGGCCTCAGGCACAGTTGATGATGGTGTGGTTGTTTGCATTGATGTTCGCGACAGATGAAGGACAGGTTACCAAATGTGTGATAGAACTGTCTTAGGAGTTGTAGTAGTTAGTATCGGTCACGAAATCATTTCAACTCTCATTTCCGGTGGTGGTTGGTGGTGCAGTAAAGTTCAAAATATTGAAATTGAAAGTACAAATTTCAGTATACGGATAGGTTACGTTTAATGGCTAACAGAAAAAGCATTATTAAGCCTCGCTTTATTTCTAACTTCCTTAAACACAGAGCATGACACTGAATTTCGGGTCCAAAATGTGCTGTCAACTAAATTATTTCAGCCACCTGTAATTATATGTGATAACACAGCCGTCTGCTGTGACAACCCTCACTTCGCACATCAGTCGTTAATAACACCAACAGCAACCGACAATTATGCCAGGTGGCTAACACACTATGAATTATCTTCGTAAGCAGACATGACTCGCGCAAGTTAAGCAGTTTTCTAGTAAACTTCTATCCGACAGAAGTCGCACACCGCTAATACCTGGGAAGGTGGGAGGGGGGGGGGGAAGGGGGGTAAAACATTTAGATCAGATTTTGTTCGGCATTGAGCTAGCACAGAATTTAAAATTCGGGCAACTCAGTTACACCGACCGCGTGTATGTAACCATTGTTATTTTTACAAACAAAGCGCCAGAACTATAAGCTGACTGACTGAGCACAGAAAACTAACTACACAGCCATCTGGTAATAATCTCCAAATGTTTTCGTTTTGCTGTGCAAACGTCCCTCTTATAACCGTACACACTCGAGGCTCGCCACTTCGGTTCACGAGACTGTTTCGGCACAGAATTTAAAATGTAACAAGAGGAATAAAAATCGCTTGTCACTAAAATAGCCTACGAGAGGGCTGCTGTATGCACAATTAAATTAGACTTGAAAGAGTGTTACGGAGAAAAATTCCTTACACGACATTAAAACCAATAAACTAATTTTTCTTAGTTAAAAGTCAAATTGGTGATATTTCTGCGCCCCTAAATTATGAATTAAAATTTTAAATTTAAAAGGGTAATAAATTACGTGAGCCTGTAGCAATAAGCATTCCTATTATTGGGCCTGAATGACATAGCCGTCACACTATTTTCTTTATTTTTAAAATCATGTACAACAACTCCTATTTCCACTGTGATTAAGATAAAGTGTCTCTCGCGTAAGTGTTCCGTATTTTGACAGTTCACTTATAAGAAGTGTGCCTGTATACAGACTTGCTGAGACAGCTTTTCCAGGAAGCCAGGTAGGTTTAAAGCTTCGAACAGTGACCTGCCGGACACATTTCTCAAAAGAGAAATGTCAAAATACGGTCAAGTTACATGAGACAGACTATATTTTGGCAAGGAGCGGGGAAGAAAAAAAAGGGGGAGGATAATACAACCACCCAAATTTCAACGAATTAAAAACCGATCTTTTCCGTGTAATTGTTGCAAAGATTTGTTCCCAGAAGTCAGTTCTTACACCTGGTTTTTTAAAATGTAATTTCAATTTTTTTTTTTAGTTCAGCAAAACTGTACCATTAAAAAAATCCACTTGATTTCTATCAATCGAAAGCCAATGTAATTAAGTATTCATATGTATGCTATACTGGTTCGCTGGACACACATGTTTTTTTTCCACAGTCAATGTATACAAAATATAGGGTACGATATGGACGACACAACACATGCCTGGCATCTCATTGCCCCTTTGCGCTGTACTGTGCAGATTAAATGTATGATAACAGTGAGACACATTCCTCCAACCAGAGACAACTAAGCAACCACGCTATAAAAACAATTATTTTTAATCCATTTCGCGATTTCGTTAAATACGATATCAAGCAAAACTAACTATAGGGCGAACATTTAAGCTGTGCCCTTTCTGACAAATTAAATACACCTCACATTTACTGTGAAACGTGTAAAGTGGCAGTAGTGGTAAATCATAGGAATTGCATTCGCGAGAACACGGGTTGGATATCCGGTTAAGGCCATGCTAGGTAGATTATTTTTCACTATGGTGCCAAACACTCAAAAGGTTTAAACAAAAAGCTTTGAAAAAATTTCAAGACAATAATGATACGATGCAAAATTCTATGTAGGCGTTCGTATTGCAAAATGATGCACCGTTCGGTCGCAAAAAAATTTGTGATAATTTAGGTACAAAAATCTGAAAAGCTATGAGGTTTGCCGCTGACAAAACAAATTAAGTACAAATTACGATATAACTGTGACAAACAATGTAGGGCTACTTCGATTTGAAAATTATCTTTCTGTAATAAATATTTTCAAACTCACTGTAAAACTACAGACTGTGGCCTTAACACGTCAGTTCTAGCCCATCCTGTCAAGGATTCTCGTCGCACGGAGTGGGAAGGGGGGGGGGGGGCTGGATTCTTTGAAAGTGACAGACCGCTTTAAGTCACGTACTGTCTCAAAAGAAAAATTTGTTATTGGTATTTAAGTTCTTTGCATTTTGTATTTCAAAGTAGGCCTATTTTTATTTAAAATAATACGTTAGGAGATATAAAATGCAATTTTTGTAAGTTTAAATACACACAAAACGTTTGGAACCAAATATGCAGTACATATTTTAAGCTCTAAAATAGTAATACTTTTTTATTACAAGTAGAGCGAATTGGTTACGGTTATGTTGCTATCAAAGTGCGCGAGTCACTCTCACCGACCTCACATAAGCGGTACGCGGTACCGAATGTTTTTTTTTAATAATACATACAATGACAAAACTTCTTGCCTACGTTACAGGTTACACAAATCAAGAAAAATACACAATGACAAAACTGACATTTTTATTTGTAATTTTTATGCCATTTTAGGCTCTACTATTGTGCCTGAAGACATCAGCTACCTAAACGTTGCGATCTGGGACTTTGCATCGTATAGCCTTGTCCCAGTAATATCGTCGTCGCGTCATTCTGTCCTGACTGTAACACTGTCGTCGCAGTAATTGTCCGTGATTATTTAATTGTCGTATCCTGAGATTTATGTTTTTTATTCATTTACAATATTTGCGATTTAATAAAATTCCTTATCAGATTTTCCATATCGTCTTCTTCCGTATTGTCAATCTGAACTTGTTGTTGACCTGATGATGTCTTCTTATCTTCCTAAAATCTCTTCACGAACATTTATGTACACCGTGATTAGTCAAATTAATTTGTAACGGTCTTGTTTCACTCTCGGTTTTCTGAAACGACGTAACACTGCAACAGCGTGCCAGTAATATTACGCTTAATCATTCATTTCTATTCCAAAAATGTTCTAGCATCATGCCTGAGTTACAAACCAGACGAAGAGCTCTATTGTCGCTGGCCGGCGTATGGAAGGCATTATCACCTTCACAAGCAAAAAACTCAACTAGCGTGTAGTGCTTTACTGTTACTGTCTTTCCTAGAGGACTAGAATACGTGGTCATGTGCTTGTTTTTGTGGGACGGATAGTTTGAAGTCCAGCGCTTGGGTTTCTTGAATCTGGGTGGTATTTCCCCTGATACGGTAGACTGAAAGAATCATTTTTTGTCGTTCTGAGGACATCTAACATAAAGCTCCGTCAAGCGCTCTTTTCATAAATGTATATACAAATGTAATACTCGTTAACTAGTTTCGTCAGAAATGAGTGACTGTAGCTTGCGACACATTTGAAGCGCAGGTGGGTAGGCTCCTGTAAATTCGCGGACACAGTAAAATATATGTTCCCATTATTCTTCTTGATAACAGTAAGTGTTCATGGGTTTGTGGACAGCCTCTATAGTCTATAACACGAACGGTTTCACTTTTTTTTGACAGCTCACAAGTGTAATTTCGTTGTATTTTTATTTGTAAAGGTCAAATGATAATGACGGGCTTCACACGTTTCGTTAACAGCGATGTCATTAGAGACGGCTACACACAACTTCACGCAAGGAGAGAAGCTGATAGAAGAATAGGCAGTCTCAGCATTCGCCTGGAGAGATTTCGAGATACCGTGGGAAACCGATACCAGAGCCGGGGATCAAGCCCGGGTCCTCCAGGACGCGAGCAGAACGTTTTACGCGTTGAGCCACCTCGCTCGGTGGAAAGAGCTGTGACGTAATCGTGATTAAACAATTACCACAAATAAGAACCTTGCAACAACTGTCAGGTAAGTGCACTCGTTCCTTGGATAGACAATATACAGGATGTTGTCGAATTGCATGTCAATATTTGGGGGGAAACATTCCTCGCATCTATAGGAACAAAATAATTTACATGAAAAGGTCTGAAAACACACCGTTTCTGCACTACAGTTCGGAACACATGCTGTACGGTTCAAACGCGGACTGATGAAGTTGGTGTGTTATGTCATTACAACAGTCTTGTAGGCTACATGTACACTATTCATGCCACTAGTCCATGAACAGTAGGAATAGCTGTGAAAACAACAGCCAGCGCGCTACGAATCGCACGTCGTAGAGGCTAAGCTGTTCACGATAAAGTGAGCACGGCTTAAATTTCTTTCAGCCATTTTGCAATCATCATTAATATTTTTGACCTGAGAACTTCACTGGAACAAAAATACCAGTGTAAACGTTCACCAATCTCAAAACTTAACATATTGTGTTGGGGTGTGCTCAGCTTAAAATGAACAGCCTATATGCGAACTGTAGTTCAGAAACTGTGCGTTTTCGCACCTATGTCAATGTAAATGTTTTTTTATTCCTATAGATGTGAGGAATGATCCCCCAAAAATATTGACAACAGTCTGTAGACGAAACTGAGCGGAGTGTGTCGGGAGTGGCTAAAACGAGGCAGTAGCTCCAGACGAAGAGACAGGTGGTTGCGGGAGGGGACGAGGAGGCGATAACAGAGGACCGCATACACACAGATCCACGTCACGTAAGCAGATGAGCTGTTCGCACACATGCCTCGGGGTCGTCTCGTGCCTGCCTGCCTGCCTGCGCAAACGTCGCGCCGAGTGCTGTGCAAGTGTTGAGCTACGTGTTTATGTTGAGCTTCGCCGGGTGATGCAGGCTAAACCACGTGTCCCACACACACACTACCGAGACGTAACGATGAAAGAGCCGGAGGTTTTTGCGGGGCATTCAACTTCCCCTTCATCCTCCCGAGGCGCATTTCTCCCGTTTTCGCCTATACATCAGGGATAAACTCCAGGGGCAAAGTGAAAACAAACTACTGCGGGGGCCGGCGGCTGTGGTGGGCGGTGCCGAGCGCTCGGAAGTCTGCAATTCTGGTTCGACCCGGTTCGCGCGCAGAACGACTCCAACTGCCACCCCCTCCTCCCCCCCTCCGCGCCAGGCACCATGACCACGCAAATTGGCGGGGTTAATTGTTTCAAGTGCTGGGGACGCAGATGCGGGCTCCCCGGAACGGCCGGCAGGCCTGCGCGACATTTACGTCGTTTCGTGCGGTCGTCTGCTTCACTGCCCGGAGAGCATGTCCTAAAAATACTCCCGAAAATGTTCCATTTTCCTCAAATGTTATTCTTTTATTCAAATGCCTTATATTAACGTGAGCTTCAACTGTGAATCTTATCTGTCTCATTTTACCCTTCTAACTTATTTAACTGCAGTTATACATTTTAACGGAATTATAATGTATATGAAGGTCCAAATGTCTTATCACAGCGCTTTTTGTTGTACAGGTTGATCAAAAACTCACGCAACCCATGGCAATGTTGACAGAACCAGTGACGTATCATGATGTGTTCCAAGTGTGCGGGGCTAAGCTGTGACTATACACAAGGATGAGTTGTCTGAGGAACATTATAGTAGGAGAATGTGTTTATTAATATTTTAAATCTTAATTATCAAAATAATAACTAAAAGAACATGTTTATATTCTAAAATCAAAAGAATACATTTCAATTTAAAAATAATAAAATATGTAACTAAAACTACCCACAGAGCAATGTGCTACTGCACAAGGAACAGTGCTCATATCGGTGGGAACTGGAATCAAATAACATGTCTCATGTTTTTCTTACGAGTTTCCTATATATTGTCCTTGTACAATATTTGCTTAGAGCGCCTAGTCGGTGGTAATACCACACACCTTGGAACAAGACCATGCTACGTCATTGGTCAGAACGTGTAACTTGAAGTGGCCACTCAATGCGCAGTTGAATGATCATATTTGCCTGTCCCACGAGGAGCGGAGATGTTATCGTGGCACAGACGCTAGCGGCGCACACTGCCGAACATGGCGACGCAGTTGTGGGCGTCCTTGCCCGCACCACACGGGTATCGTCGCGACGTCGAGCTGACGAAAACCAGGAAGCGATAGTGTCTTGGCCGCCCTTGGCGTGACGAGGAACAAGGCCACCAGACACCTCGATAAACGAAGGACCGTCCCTAGATAACGAAACGTGCGACGAGTCACTTGAACTGGAAGACACACGGAGGCGAACCATGGCGATACGAGATTGCTCGTAAGGTGAAGCGCATCGACAGACAACTGCAGGCCTAAATTATGTTTTCCCACGAATCCACCTTTCGAATTTCTGGTGCAGTGAATAACCACAATGTCAGGAGCAGGTTACTTTTAATCATTACTTTCCGGAGGTAACAATTACTTAATAAATTACTTTAGAATCTCACAAACAACATACATTTTTAACTTCCTTGTTTACACATAAAACCTCTGTATTACAAAGACAACTTAAACGAAGCAAAACGAAGCACAAGTACTCTGTCAATAACGCTAATATAAGAATGCTGACGAGCTCTATCAAAACATACGTTTCATTGTATATTTAATATTCCCTCTCAACCAAACGTATCTAACTTGTTACTAACCTAGGGTACATTTAACCTGAGACCTAAGTTATATACAAATTGTTCAAACTTCTTTTTCCAAGAGGCTTGGTAAAGCCATCCGCCAACTGTTCTTCAATTATAACGTTGACGAGTTCTACCAAAACAAACGTTTGATTGTATATTTAATAGTTTCAGAATCAACAATCCATAGAATATACGACCCTAAAAATAGCTTTTAATTTAAAAAAAAATCATTGAAATAGGCCTTTCAGTATGAGAGCTACGAAGCCACACACAGGCACAGTCGTGCTTATAACACACCTTTATTGATGGGGTTAGCTATACGTCTCTCACCTCACAAGTAGTGCGTTTACAATAAAATTCCAATCAGGATTCGACCTAAAGTTGACTGACGAGTTAAGATAAAAACTATACTACTAATACACCACGACTGACACTGGACTTAAAAGTAGTGGAATGAAGTGAATCCAGCCACCGAAGTGGGCTGGGGTAGAATCCGGATTGTTAAGTTTATAAATATAAATTACTATATTCTCTCTGGTTTCTAGAGTAATTTTCTCTGTAATCCACTGTTTGGATATGAGATGTATCCACCCAATGATCACTCTGGGGTCACTGCATGTTTACATTTCAACATGGATTTTAAATTTTTACTATAAACACATTTCGGTCCGTTCACTTTCCGTTTGCTCAATGTTGGCTCCGGTCCGAGTGCAGTCCAATTTGTAATTTTACTATAAAAATATTAGAACCATTTTTACAGTTATATTTTAGATTTTAACAGAAAAAAAAATATATTTTTGGATGTCTCTACAAGAGACCTATACTAAAAATGTATAAATTGTTGACAAAAATTTATTTAGTTTAAAAAAATTACTTTTAAGTTAATGAAAAAATATCGTTAGTTTTTCAGAGAGGGTGACGCAGCATTCAAAAAATTTTAATTATTTAAAAAAAAATTACCTTTTTAAAAACCGAGCGACAGCTGAAAAATTCTTCAAACTTCAGCCAGTTTTTAATTTTTTTTTTTAATATAATGAAAACTATTTTCTTGAAAATGGGGCCAAAAATAAACAGCGGGGACAAGACTATACCGAGGAGATTAAACACAAGCGACCGTTTTCATAACGCTTGAAATGAATTTGAATTTTAAAACAATATTTTTAAAAGGAGTTAAAAAACTCAAAAAAGACAAAAATTAAATGTGAAATTCACGAAAATTATTATAAACCTTCACGCAAAGAAAAACGTTTCAATACTAAAAACACACAAAAATAATACAATGGTTAAATCATATGCCAAAAATGTCATATTGAATACAAAAAAAATAAAACTCATGAAAAACTTAGAATATATAAAGGACTTCCTCTATTAGCTAAAAATAATTCAAAACTAAACGCGAAAAAGTTGTTACACAACTGATTTAGAAGATTATTATAAAGGAGATAAATACAATTTTTTGGCTGAATTGGAAACATTTGAAAGAAAAGGATCTCATATAGGTACGAAAAGCACTATACTAACTACCCAGTTTCAACTACCTATAACAAAATTTATTGACATTGTAACATTTTTAGGTTAGATATATTATAAATTTTAGGTTTGACGTACATATTAAATAATGTCAATAATTTTGTTGTTTATAAATATTTAATTATTTTGAGTTGAACTGTTTTATACATTTTTCTATGTTTTATAATAATTTTGTATTTTAGTTTCTACTACTTTTAAAATTTTTTTATAATTTTTTTCTTATAAATGGAAGTCGAGAATAAAATTCCCACTATCAAAAAGCATTCCATAACAGAACTTCTTAAAAGTAAAACACAACCAACCAATGAACTATCCAGATTATGGTTTCTTGCAGAATATTAAAATAATAATAATAATAATCTTATTACAAATATTGGAGATAAATATTTACACATATGAAGAACAACAATTTATAAGATTTTAAACCAATAACAGAAACGTTTTTGCAATAATAGTATGGTTTTTAGAATAACAGATTTTATAGATTGTGAAAGAAAAATTAAAAATAGTAAATTTCTTGTAAAAAATGTTTTAGTTTTAACAGTTATTTAAGATCCAGATTTTCTAAATTTGGGCTAGTAAGACATGGAGTTAAGGAAGAAAACCTTACTTATTAAGATTCCGATGTACAAATTTTTAAAGGAATTAAACAAATTATTAAGAAACATACTTTTAAAAATTATTAAAAAAAGTTAATAATCCTGCAGTTATTCCTTATAAAATAGAATTATCTTGTTACACACACAGTAGGTACTTTGTAATATGACTTGACATATATGTGTGTGTGTGTGTGTGTGTTTCGTTTACGCCCTATTCATGTTTTCAAAATGGCGGCCATTTTTTTTTTAAACATTTCTCGGTCAAGCTAGATTTCAAAGGAACCGCACTATAGAATTTCGTCAAACTCGGTACACATGTACTACATTACATATACAGTTGACTTGAATGTAGTGTATTTCGTTCATCCTGCGTACCACGGCCGTAGAAGAACAGGTCTGGACACTCGCCTAGAAACTTGACCACCTTGTTGTTTGGCTGCAGTTCATCATGTTACCGAGTGTGTTTTGCGTCTGGCGCTGCAATCAGGGCGGTCGGGCTCAAACTCCCGCCACTTCTCTCCCACTTTTTTCCAGTGTTTACATTATAAACATAAACAAATTATCAAAACGTATTTTTTATCAATTTATGAAATAATTCCTTCGCTCACAATCCTCAAACATGGCTCCAGCAATCTTAATTTACTTAATAATGTAAACACTGGAAAAAAGTGGGCAAAGTTTGAGCCCGACCGCCCCGATTGCAGTGCCAAAGACGCACAAATATGTCGGTAACTTGGTGAACTACAGCCAAACAACAAGGGGTCAAGCAAAATACATTGGTAGATAGGCGAGTGTCCAGATCTGTTCTTCTACGACCGTGCTGTGTATATATTTTCGAAATGGCGGCCATTGTTATATTTTTAGCATAGTATTTCATACCTTAGGAAATATATTTCAGAATTTCACTAAATTTGGTAAACATGTTCTGTAATATAAACATATTACATATTAATGTGTTTTTTTTAAATAGTTCAGAATTGTTTATCTAAATTTGCAAATATTTTAATTAATCTTACAAATTGTATTTTCAAAAAAATTATGTTGTATTGTATTTAGTTGGAACGCCCCTGATATCAGTTAGATTTTAAGTTTTATTTGTTATGCAAGGTTAGGATATCCTTCCATATGTTTATTTATGCTAAGAGTAATTTTTTAATGTTTGTTTATTTGGTTGCTAAGGTATTCTTTTGAAAGTATAGTTTTGCTTTAAGCGCTCAGCACAATAAATTCATTTGTTTTTATCTCTTTGGTTACAAGAATAGGGATTTTAGAAGGTTTTTAAGTCAGTTCTTGGTCCTTCAAAATTGACAGCAGCGTCCAGAAATTTATAGACTTCAAGACCAGCTTAACATAGTCTATCTTAGTAATAAAATGGACCAAGTTGCGGAGATTATGGCAGGGAGCGAGGGCCCTCTACAAGATGCCCCAATCAGGCGCTCGAGTAGATAATTTTAGTGCTGAGCTGCCAGTTTTGCTGCCCGAGGGGGCGTCTCTAGCGCCATGTCTGACGCCATGCACATCTCCAGACTGGTTCTAGAAGAATACTGTAAGCTGTTCAATTTTTTTTAATGCATCACCGTAGCTCGACCAGGAATTTTTTTTTTTTAATTTTATCTTCTCGTCAAGTCTGGTTACCCAGTGATCGTTTTCCAAGAGTTTCGTGAACTGCCGACTTAAATTTTAATCCGAAGAAACCTTTTTTTAAGGCTTCATTTTGTGCTGCATTTTAATTTTCAATTAATTAGCAACAAATTTGGACATTTTCGCTACCTCCTAAACTTTATTAATTTACATTTTTTTTGTAAGGAAGGGTGTAGGATGTTAAACATTTTTTTTCTTTCGGCACTTTAAGTCTTTTAAGTTACTTCAAATAAAATTAAGAAACTTTCAACACCAGTTGCATGATTTATTCCAGTACGGTTTTTTTTATTTAGTCTAGTTGGCTTCGTTTTGATGTGCAACATTGCAATGTACTCTAAAGTTTCCAAGGCGCCCATTTCCTATTTATTTTATTATCACAATTCATTTATGATAAATCGTTTTTTTTTTTTCTGTTTTATGTGTTAAATGCTTGTTCGCAAATATATATCTTATTAGAATACTAAACATAAAGCTGACATGAGTATTATGTATTTCGTTCCCCTGTGTTCATATTTTCAAAATAGCGGACATTTTTATATTTCTAGCATAGTATCCCATATCTTAGGAAATATTTTTCAGAATTTTATCTAACTTGGCACACATACACTGCATACAAAGTCGATTCGAATTTTGTGTATTTCGTTCATTCAGTATTCCTATTTCATAATGGTAGTCATTTTTACGTTTTTTTTTTTTTTTTTGCATAATATGACTTATCTGATGAAATATAAGCAACTTCATCAAACTGGGTGCACATACTACATACAAAGCTGATTTGACATTTGTGTGTCTCGTTCATTACATTTTAATATTTTGAAAACGGCGGCTATTTTTTATCTGTATGATAAGACATCTCAGAACAAGGCAAGTGTACCAAAAAACTCGTACGGTTTAACAGTGTGTCAGACGTTCAATAACTCGTGAACCCACTGTACGGACGTTTCGTCCGCTAGCTATAATTATAGTAATAAATATATAGCGTCGTAGATTGTGTTTGCAGCATCTGTTAATATTATATACTTGTTAATAAAACTATCCTATTAGGTGATAATGGTAAAATATGTACACGACACATAACAAAGATCTATTTACTATGCAAGATCACAGTGCACGGCGGTCGGCAGCCAATCAACATGTTTCTTTATAATTTCCTTTGTTTATTCTAAAACTCAGGTAAGAGTGAAAGGAGAATAGTTAAAAATTAATTATACTATAGCACTCTCGACGATACTAGCGCCCTGTGCCAAACTCTCCCATAAGAAAATAAATTTTATTTCAAACCTGAAACGTGTAGTGTAATTAACCTTACCCTCGCAGAAGACGTAAAAAACTCGCCTGTACACGCCTATACTATAGCAGAGGGCGTATCGAGAAAGGCTTGTGAATGAAGTAGGGCAGAGAGGTAGCTCGCTGCGTGCCCTCTCCAAGCGCCGCGCCGGGAAGCTGAATGGAGCAGCAGAGCAGGGGCATGGCAGGAGCGGGGCGCGGCCAGGCACAGGTGCGTGTGCGGGGGTCGCGACCTCTCGCGGTACGGGGTCACGGCAGCTGTGGCGCGCGGTCCCCGGCCTGCCTGCCTGTGTGGCCGGGCTACATCATCTCTCTACGTCTATACCCTTGTTCGCGTTCAGCCGTATACACGCTATATTAAGAACGCTGCTACAGTTTGTTTTGTTACAGACTGGCAAATAATTACTTTTCTTAAGGCGGCCGCCTACTATGCACTTATAATGCGTTGCAGTGTGTTTGTAAACAGGCTTTTTTTTTAAAATTAGAATAATGAAACTTCTGCGCTTAGTTTGGTCTACACGGATTCTAAAATGTTTTATGCTTGGACAAGGCAGAGAGAATAGTTTCTTATGCTGTATACAGTTGGTATTGCTCATACTATATCTGTGTCCATCTGTAGAAAAAAAACTTCCTCCGGAAGGTTATTAGACCAAAATTAATTAAAGTAGTGAAGGTGTGACAGTTTGGTAACGATTAAGAAGGTAATGTGTGTGTCATGTCAGGCAGGAAATTATAATAAATATCTTTGTACGGAACTTTAAGCGAAAACTGAAGAATTCGCAGATGACAAGTACTGATCCACTTTTAATGGCGGGTGTAGAGTCAAGTGAGGAAAATCTTGAGGTAAAGGCGAAACTAAGGAGAACTTGAGTAAAATCTGAGAATTTTTCGTTTACATTGCACAGTCAGGAAACTGAGATATCTCAGTTGAGGTGAAGTTTTACCACAATAGCAGCGAGAAATTTCTCTTCCTGCATCGACTTGCGAATGTAGCTAAAATATATATAATTTTCGGTTTATTATGCACAAAACTTACTTGGCGGTGATGTGTTAATTTATATTTAGTGTTTCGCATACTGTAAAGCTGAAAAATGCAAAATAAAAATGATAAAATATACGTCTATGTTTATAAAAGGTATCGTAACCATTTTGTTTATAAAATGGTATCGTAACCATTTTGTTTATAAAATGGTATCGTAACCATTTTGTTTATAAAATGGTATCGTAACCATTTTGTTTGATAACAAAAGTAACAGTAAAAAAAAAACACGACATCGCTTTCATGTAAAAATGTTCAACGAATATAAATTGCGCTGTAGATGCCAGTGCAGTCTTTCATTTACACCATGGTTATGTTTCTACTTACCAATAAATTTATAATAACAATATAACTCTCCCACATGTAGCATTCTAACCTCAATTTACGGCCGCCATGATTGTCTTGCAGCCTGAGAAAATCTTAAAGAAGGTCTGAGGACACCTTAAGAAATTCTCAGTTTTTCCTTTGATTTCACTCACTTACCGTCTCTGCAATTAAAATTTCTAACCGCAGAGGCCTTAAGATTTTTCTCAGTATGACTGTGCAACCGGCCTCCCTACCTGCAATTCAAATGCGTTGCAGTGAGCTACGGCTATTCTTTTTTTGACGAAACTGTTTAACATGCATTATATTTGCATATCTACGAAAAGAATACTTCAAACTATGTAGCTATAGTTTTGAAAATTCGGTGTGTTTGCCAGAATCATCATTTTCGGGCCCTTCAAAACGGATAGAAATGGCTTTTCAAGATTGCAGTATCTGGAACATTAACCACCGGACTCGAAATACACACCGATAGGAACAAGCATTAAACTTTGAAGTATGCTGTCCATAAATCAAATTATGCTGTCACCGCTTCAAGTCTCGTAGGAAAAAGGATAATTGTAAAGAAGTGCGCACCATTTCAGTGGCTTGCGCGGAGAGGCGATAATACATCACACACGTCGATTAGTAGAGCTCTTCATATCATTCCTTCCTCAAACACACACGCGGCCTATCTACGTATATTCTTTATACATGCGCCCCACTTCGGACAAGGTCGTTACTGTTGTCACACATCGAACTGTAATTACAAAATTCTTATTACTTTCATAATTGCAATTCGCCCTGTAAGAACAGTAACGGAAAATAAATATTTATGATGTCTAAAATACTATTATGATGTCTAAAATACTATCAACACGGTTCACCTCAGTTTTCAATGTCTTTTTTTATTTTTATATTTGTACCAGATATTTATTTCCTTATTTTAGAAATACATTGTGATTAAATCTTCCTCTTAGTTAATTTGTGTATCTGTCATAGTTTTTGCATAATGAGTCGTAAACTTAAAAATTTGCACTTCACGGTTTTATCTAGGGCCTACGCCACTTAAACCAACTGACATACCAAACCGAAAAAAATCACAGTGTATAACAATGTTGTAGGCTGTGATTTGACACAAACAAAAACAAAAAAAAAAAATATATTTTTTTTTGTATTTTTTAAAAATTGTTGAAATTTTGTAAATTTTGTTTTAAAATTAAGAATTTTTTTATTAAATACAAAAATATTATATTTTTTGTTTTATATATGTAAAATCATAGCCTACAACATTGTTATACACTGAGAATTTTTTTCGGTTTGGTATGTCAGTTTGTCTTGGTGTCGTATATAAAACCGTCAAGTGCAAATTTTGACGTTTACGACTAATTACGCAAAAACTATTAGAGATACACAAATTTCCTAAGAGGAAGTTTTAATCACAATTTATGTCTAAAATAAGAAAAAAAATATCTGGTACAAATATAAAAAAAAGAAACAATGAAAACAGGTGAACCGCGCCCTTATGGAGAAAAGAGTGCAAAACCGAACGATGCTGAAGGACGAAATTATCTCTATTAGCGCTACCAGCACTACTACCAACGAAAATTGTCCCTTGACAAACTAATAACATTGAGCTTCCTAACTTGAAGTAGAATTAATCTTAGAGCTACTTACCTCGGAGCCCTGACGCGAGCAAGATTAGGGATTTTTTGATTTGAATTTTATTAGCTGATTGGCGAGTTGGTAGTAAATAGCGTTTGTTTGAGAAAAAAATAGTCGGTTATCTTAAGCAAATCATAACTTTTTAAAGAGAATGCGTAATTGTGCCTTTATTTGCACATTCTGGAATGCCAGTGGGTATTTAAAATATATTACAAACATCTGTGGCCGTTGTACTAGAGGTTAGCACGTAGTGGCAATGAACTATTTACCCTACATGTAATACTTGTTTTAGTAGGCCTATTTGTCGCGTAGCAGCCGAACAAGTGTTCGCAATAACGATGATTTTAATGTCGCATCGCTTTTGTTGTGTCGCTTTGTCGCGTCTATGTTATTCCACCAATAGTCACCTTTCACTATATCGCTTTCGGACTGAAACATTTCCTGCGTTGAGAAGAAAATAATGCTATCGGTATAAACTATAGACGGTAAAATTTAGAGTGTTTTTTTTTAGTATGGAAATACTTATATTTCTGATAATTTTCAATGTGGTAGGTATAATAAACACCCTAAAATATCATATAGCAATGTGGGCCACACCGAGAGAAACGAATAGTCAGTGGAGGGATATATGTATGTTTGATATATAACTAAATACGTTTAATATAATTTAACACGCAAGTACATATCCTTGCTAGGGTTAGGAGTAGGCAGCGCGCTTGATGAACTATTTTCACTGATATACGCCGTTGCGAGCGAAACGTTCGTTTTATTTTGCACTAATTTCTAGAATCCAAAATTACAGGATATAACTGGCCGAATTTAACAGATATTGCAGGCACTTTCAACAATACCAGTTTAAGATTAAATCAGTTATGTACTTCCATTGATCTGGCACATAAGAAACGAGGTCCCCATGTTTAATAAAAAAATGGGACAGTTTTATACGTTCATGAACTTCGTACCACGGAATAAATGTTGCCTTCACACAATATTCAGATAGCACACATAAGTTTCTTGCGATAAAAATCGGTCAGTAGGTGATATTGTGACTATGTCTAAGAGTCCCATATGTATAACGCTAATTTGGATTCTGTTCCCGGCTGAAGCAGGATTTTCAGACGACAGCTGGACCTATGTGACATGCAGTTCCATCGCTTTGTGCAACCATAGAATTAGCAACCTGAGCTAACGTTGAATGACGAAGACAAGAAAAACTTGGGGGATGTAAACACCTTGCCTGGAACAAAACTCGTGTCCGTAGAAGCAAGCAACTATCATATGCTATACGCATAATTTAAACACGAGCGTAAATTAATAATGCCGTACGTAGAAACAACACATCCAGCATAAAAAAAAATTATCTGCAGCATCGCAGTTAAGTCCACAAGAGCCAAGCCGGACCTACATGCAGCTAGCGCGAACCAACGAACGCCTACACGACAGCGAGGCTTTCGCGCACACTTGTTATCAATATCCCTTATCGCCCTGGGATTGCCACAGGCTTTCAGAAAAGAGAACGCGATAACATGTGCCAGACAAAAGTTATTAACATTGCTCACGAGAACATACTCATTTCAACAGTCAGACGGCACATGAAATTATCGCTGTTTGCATATGGCTGCTTCCTCCACAGATTGTCAGTCTTAGGCAACACGCAATACAAAATAATGATGCTATTCGATTCAAAACGTTAAGACGGTCAAATACAAAAAGTTAGGTAAAAAAGCTGGGAATTTCATACCTTCGTTTAGCTCACATTAGACAAAATATTTCAATACGAATAATTACGCGCAAGAAAAATAACTTCTACACACGTGAAGTAGCAGGATACTCCAAACTGTCTGTAACTTGTGACTTAATATTACTAATTAACCACTATGAGAAGATACGAGATACGTTAAGTAACGTTAACACATCTTGCTATATTCTACAAATATGAATTGTGGACTTATATAAGCATAGGGGTACCGTAAAACAGGGAGATTATAAACACAATTTTAAAGCTAAATTTTCGGTATAAATTATGTTTTAAAAATTCAATTTTTAGGTAGGCAAGTTGAAACAGTTTACAAACAGTAGTTTTATTGTAAATATATTATTTTAAAGCAAAATGTGTAAACTAAGAATTTATTTCTATTCATCCCAGTGTTTCTAATCACCCCGTTTTACGTAACATTTAAGAATTTTCCTTGCCTAAAAATTTGCGTTACAATTTCGTATCATATGTAAATGAAGCATTTTATCACCAAGAACTAAATTACGACTCTCGTTGGTCAGTTTCTTGTTGAAACATCGTGGAACATTAATTACATAAATCTATACTTAGATTCTAAAAAGGTGAATAAAAAAACAAACAGCAATTCTATAGAAATATCTTTTTTCCATCCTGCAGACAAACATTTCGACTGAGTGATATGTTCCTGAAAAACCATTTGCGACGTCGACATTTAGTATCTTTGAATCTCTGTTGCAACGAGTACATTGCCTCGGGACCCTATTCTGTAACGTTTAGAGTCTCTCACACGATCTTTATACAAATACAGTATTTGGGTAGCTATCTTTACAGAGAGAATTCGTATTCTGTAACTAAAAATGGCGCCGTGAATGTCTTTCAAAAGTAACGTGACTATATAAAAGATCGGATTCTTGGATGTTACAAGAGAAAGTTCACGAAAATGGCCGACATATTTTAGTTGTGTTCGACTATCCTTGCCTGGAGAACAAACCCGGTTGAGATATTTCTTGGAAGGAGACAGAGATATATTATTTTCCCTTAAAGATATAGTACGTTTCGTAAATTATGTATCTGTGTATATTAACTTTGACTGCCGATGCAAACGACAAACTCTATAAAACACGCGTGCTGCTATCTCTTGGCCGGAGATGATAACATCAGTGCTGCTATCTCGAGTAAACGTACTACACTAGATGAGTTGATGTTGTAACTTTTAGAATCGGAATTCTAAAGAGGAACACTAGAATTTGCACAATTTAAAACTAAACTTAAGTAATTAATAATTCAAAACACGCTGCGAAAAGGAAGAAGATATAATTTAGTAAGATGCATAAAGGTTTTCAGAGCCAATTCTATCGTGTTGCCAAGCATATTGACGTTTTGGTTAAGAGAGGTGTTCTAGAATACGACATAAAGCTAGTCACGAGTTACTATAGTAATCGCCGTCGCCCACAAAAGACACAGGCGACGATATTTACCAGAAGTAAACATAGAGAATATACATCCTGGCACATGTTTGCTTTAAACGTTGGCAAGATCTAATAACCTAAAACTATGTAACGTTTACGAGACACCGTGACAGTTAGGCGTCCTGTAGGTTTCGTCAAAGCTTTTAGCATAAAATTAGCGTATCGTGCCATGCCACGTAACTATAAGCAACTGGTAGATTGTCAGTGTGGTACTCGATAACGAAAATAATCTCCACAGCAAGAATGGTAGATTATGTTTATATTTGTAACCCCCGACGCAAAAAGAGGGGTGATATAAGTTTGATGTGTCTGTGTATCTGTCTGTGGCATCGCAGCTCCTAAGCGAATTGACCGATTTTGATTTAGTTTTCTTTGAAAGTTGACTTTATCGAGTGTGTTCTTAGTTATGATTCAAGGAAATCTGTTCAAGCGTTAAAAGATCATCAGCCAATTCTACTGTTATGATCGATTTGTAATTTAGTATCCAATGAGTCGGGGGTTTTTATAAAATTTTAATTAAGTCTTATCTTGTGTTAACTGTAAATTAAAAATAACATAACTCATGTAAGTATACAAATTGAATTCCGAAAACTTGTATGCATGTAAATTTTCATTTTTACTGGGCTAAGCGTTCATCTACGTGGTCATCAGAGACGGTTACACACAACTTAATACAAGGACAAGAGCTAGGAAAGAAGTCAGTCGGGCATGGCCTACGTTAAGGACGTCCAAGTGGGAAAAAATCGTAATTTTATATTTGTATGAAATAGTGTTAGTTTTGCAGACGTTACTTGGCAGTGCAATTTCCTCTTCGAAAAAAAAAAAAAAAAAAAAAAAAAAAAAAAAAACCC
>PNEQ01050930.1:0-13415 GCA_003012365.1 Medauroidea extradentata
GCCATCACCACTTCGGACTGATAAGGTTGTACATTGTCATTGTTAGAAATACTGTTGATTGGATATATGACTGAATTTTATTGTGATTTATAGTGTTTAATTAATTGATGGTAGACTTTTCTTGTGCTTTAATTGTCAAAGTTAATTAACGTGTCTGTGACACAGGAGTAATTGTGTGCATAACTAATTGTGTTGTGAGGGTTCTAGTTGATTACTGTTTTGTGTATTTCGTAGCTTTGGGAGCAATTAAATCCAGTACTTAATTTAACTCTTTTATTTGTAATTATAAGACCTCTATCCCAAAAGAACTCATGGGTATTGCCCACATGAAAAGTTTGTGTGCTCTCAAACTTGTAACAATATGGAAGGGTATCCTAACCTTGCACAACAAATAAAACTAAATAAAATCTAACTGATATCAGGGGCATTCCAACTAAATACAATACAACATCATTTTTTTGAAAATACAATTTTTAAGGTTAATTAATATATATTTGCAAATTTAGACAAAAAATTCTGAACTATTAAAAAAAACAATTTATCTGTAATATGTTTATATTACAGAATGCCCCTCCTACGAGTGAGTGAATTTACTGGCACATTAAATTAATGATAGAGTATACATACATAAACATTAAACAAATATACGTGAGAACAAATAACTGAAGAACACTTGACAAAAAAATCTTACACTTTGACCGACATTAGATCATTTAAGTCTCAGCTGAAAAAAACAATTACACGTCATATTGAATAAAACATTACACTCTTATATTATTCAAATTTCAAAGTCTTTCTGAAAAAAAAAGTTATATGCAAGAAAATCGCACAATCAACAAAATAAAGTAATTGTAGCTCGAAATGGACGAAGCGGCGATAATTGATGTAGTCTGAGATATCTCGAAGTCGACGAAAAATCGATCACATTACGAGCGAGTGAGTAAACACAAACAGTTGACAATGCAACTCCGTGAAGGTGTCGTCTCTTACCGTTTAGAGTTTTTTACGGTATATTCTGTAGGAAATATTTGGTAACTATTGCACCAACACACACAAACACTTATTTAAACTGTTTTATGATACATTCTGTAACTTTCTTATGTTATAGATTAGAATGTTTAACAAAATTTTCACCTGAAACAATGTTAGGCACGTGCTTTAACTAAGCCATTTTCTGCTGCTTCATAGTGCATTTAACATCTCAAGTTCATGAAGTTAATTGTTTTAATGTGATGTGAATTCTGTTGCAATTGCCAACATATATTTTCACAAAGTTACTTTTGTAGAGTTTTTTTTTCTTTCACGCATGAAAAAAGTTTAGTGGGTGGCAACAATGTGCAAAGCCTAGCAAAAAATTTACAAAATTTATTACAGTGACAAAAATTGAAATGGAAGGGATGTAAGGACTAGACATACATCACTGAGTAGTATTTCGCATCTCTACCATATGTTTACGATATATCTTTCCTTACGTTAACACATGTCGGAAGACCACCTATATCACAATACTATGTGACAAAAGGGAGAGCACTTGGGTGGCTCTCATTTCCCTAACATTGTCATCAAAGGAAATATTTTGAAGACAACACTACAACGAATAACAACAATCTCAGACAAACAGTAAAACAAATACATAGGTATGACAGTCAACACATTGTACATAAACAAAACAATGCAACAACAAACACATTTCACTTCACTATACACAAAACATGGTCAACATCTTCAACATCTAGAAAAGTTCTTCAGAAAAATGAAAACATGTAGAAGTCAAGAGAATTAAGAAGAGAAATGCTAAATAAAATTTCAATTTATTTGATTTAATCTTCCACAAACATTATCCTTTTTAGCTAGAAGATCCACAGGACTAACAGACAAGTAAGTACAGAACTTTATATTAACCAACACAATGTTCATTGAGTTCCAAAAATGTACGTAGGTCACTTTAGAGGTCGAAAGGTTTGAGTGTTGGGCAAAACTTGAACTGTGTTAACAATACAACATCAACATTTCTTCATGGCCTTGCATTCCCCTCTCTTGTACACAAGACAGAACATAAACAACAATTAAGTATTTAGACCATGTAAACAAAGCAGATTTTCAGAACTCTATATCTTGGTAGTAACTTTGTGGTACTTGGTACTAACAGTGAATGGAATACAACAACCCATGACGTGGAGAACATGCTAAACAGTATTGAGCTCTACTGTAAGAACTTATGGTGACACTAAAACAACAGTACATAGAACACTGAAATAAAATATAAGAACCCTTTAAACAATAGCACATAAACAAAACAACCGTAACAAATAATCCTCAGAGACTCCTCTCCTAACATCAACAACCACAACATTGCAGACTGGACAACTGTAACTCCAATTCTAACTGCCTTTCCTCACAAAAGTTACTTGATTCACTATAAGCTGCTTGCATGTCAATTAGGCCTACGCATGATAATATTTTCAACTCTAGTCTTGTTTGTCGCAGGGTACTTTGTGAGGTCTGAGCTGAGTATTGTTGAATGCTCCAGCTTCCTTTCCCTCAAGTGTTTCCAAGGCTTAGCAATTATCTTTGATGATGGCCTTTATCTTTAGTGGACCTACATACAAACGTATCAGTTTTTTGGTGATATGCTCTAGCAAAGAACTGACTGGATTTGTTCTCAACACTAGATCTAAAACTGCTAACTAGTTAAGTTTAGAAAGCTTCTGGAATTTCTTCCGTTTCTCAACTGCTGAAATAAGCCTTGCTCTAACTAGCATCAAAACTTCCTCTTGTATTAACTTCTTCTCCTCTTCCATCATGTCTTCACATTTAGTAACAGGCAGGATCTTCAGGTTGACTGGCCCCGAGTGCTGGTTAGTTAATACTTCATAAGGTGTAAAACCTGTCGATATGTGCACTGTGTGGCTCAAAAAGATTTCAATGAGAGGAAACTTGTCTCGCCAACTCTGTTGTTGTTGATGACAGTAAACTCTGAGTACCGTATTTGCCGGCATATAAGACAACAATTTTTACATATTTTTGGCCCTCAAAAATTGCTACTCGTCTTATATGAGGGTACAAAAATTTTTGGTAGCCAAAAATCGTTTGAAAGCTACGCTGTAAGCTGTGGAGTTGTATGCTGTTTCAAGGAATTGCGTTTTTCGTCACAAATGAAAACGAGTGACCCGTTTATTTTAATAAAATTTACGGTACAAAATTTTGATGAGCGTCATTCATAATAAAGGACACTTCCTCGCAGCGATCGATGTGAGCGCGTGCCGAGATACTTCGTCTCGCCAGCCTACAACTCTCGGGCGGAGAAAACGAGGATCTAGGTCCGCATGCTTTCATTCTTTGTCTCGCAAGGACAAGACTCTCGGGCGGAAAAAACAAGGATCTAGATACCGTACCACACATTCATGTGTCTACCGTCTAGTGCTAGGCTGGCGGACAACAGTGCACAGGAATGCGATGACCTTGCAAGCAGCTGTTGTTGCCATGTAATGCGCGGCGTGCCTCTGTTCGCCGTTGCCAAGTCGCGCACACCTGTCGGCATATGGAGATATCACCGGCCGCCGCCGTGCATTTCCTTGGCTCTTGGGCGCGCGGAGGGCAGTAGTAGTCAATTTTATTCGTTTATGTGTCTATTATGATATTTAAATGCCGGTAATAAATGTGTTGAAAATACATAAACTA
Source organism: Medauroidea extradentata (assembly GCA_003012365.1). Lineage (NCBI taxonomy): Eukaryota > Metazoa > Arthropoda > Insecta > Phasmatodea > Phasmatidae > Medauroidea > Medauroidea extradentata. The sequence continues at coordinate 3,682 of PNEQ01050930.1, forward strand.
AATTTTTTATGTTTCAGGCAAAGGAAAAAAATATTTTTCTGTCGGGAATTTCAAAATTAGTAATTTACTTTTTTTCAAGATTTTGTACCTTCAAAACCATGACTCGTCTTATATGCGGGGTCATTCTATATGCCGACAAATACGATATATTACCAATGGTACGTATGCATCTCTAAACAGGATTACTTTACGGATGGCGAATAGAAGTCATTGTCGGTACAATGCCTAAACTTTTCACTGAGCTTTGCCATAATTTACTGGTAAATTGACTGCCGTAGTCAGACAATATGTAGCTTGGTTTTCCTACCTCTGCGATGAACAACTTTAATTTATTAAGGAGCGTCTTTGCATTAGCTTGAACAATGGGATATAGTTTCACATACTTGGAAAATAAGTCTGTTACTACAAATATGTACTTGACTCCTGCTTTTGAAGTTGGTAAGGGACCATACAGATCCACAGAAACAAGCTTCAGTGGTTCCTCAGGAATGATGGCTTGAAAAGTGCCTTGTAAATTTGCATGAGGATGTTTGCTTTCCTGGCAGGCATCACATGAAATTACCACTTCTGTTACTGTTCCTAACATTTTAGACCAATATAAATGCCGACGAAGCGTTTTGTATAGTTTTGTCACACCAATATGACCTAATAAATTATGTACCTCATAAATAACTTCTTTACAGATACATTCCGGTATGACTGGTTTGCAATATTCCTCGAATCAATGCTGAGATGAACGGTGTTGAAACAATGTTCCTTCAGGTGAAGTACAATAATTTCGATGAATTTTATGTTCTTCAGGCTCTTGGCTAAGTCTAAGGAAGATTTTCTTACAGAACTCATCTTGATTTTGTTTTTCGTTAACGTTCTTGAGCACCTCATTTAACTTAGGGCTGGCTTCTATACACTAAGTTTTAACACTGGCCACAATAAATTCCTTAACACCTTTGGGTGGCTGAATGTGACTGGGATCTCCATCTGGTATCCTGCTCAAACAGTCAGCTGCTTCATTTTCAGAACCTTTGATGTAGCGAATTTCAAGGTCAAATTCCTGAAGTAATAAACACCAACGCGTTAAACGATCACCAAACGTTTTCCCTGCTCTGAGACACGTTAAAGCTTGGTGGTCAGTTAGCAAAAATATCTTTTCACCAATCAGCAAATCTCGAAATTTTTGAAGAGACCAAATAATAGCAAGAGCTTCCCGTTCGGTGACTGTGTAGTTCTTTTCTGCAGCATTTAAAGTGCGACTAGCCATTGCCACTACCTTCTCTACTCCCTTTTAATTCTCTTGCGAAAGTTTCACACCTAAGGTGTATGAAGAAGCATTAGTATACAAAAGGAACGGCCTTCCCTGGATAGGATAGTAGATGACATGGTCGCGTAGAAACAAAGCTTTCAGTTCCTCGAACGCAGCTTGCTCTGCTCCTTCCCACTGCCAGGGTTGATTTTTTTTCAACAGATGAAATAATGGAACAGCTATTTTTGCTATCTGGTTGGAGTAATTTCGGTAAAAGCAGATAACGCTGAGGAAAGCTCTTAATTGCTTTACAATTTTAGGAGCTGGAAACTGAGTAATAATAAGTTTATCTGGTGCTGTTCGTATGCCGTCGGGAGTCAGTATATGACCCAAGAATGGTAATTCTGTATGACAGAAAACAGGTTTCCTAATTTTCACAGTCATTCCTGCTTGACAAAGCTTTTCTAGTACAATATCAACATTCTGTAAATGTTCTTTAAAAGAATTAGAAGTTATCAAAATATCATCCAAATATGCACGTGCAAAACATTTACATTCTTCGCCTAGGGTTTCATCTAAACACCTGGTAAATTCAGCAACTGCATTGCAGAGACCAAATGGCATTACTTGGAAAACATATTGTTGATTCCTAAATAAAAATGCAGTGTATTGTTTAGAGGACTCTGCTAAAGGAATTTGCCAATACCCACTGGTTAAATCAAGCGTTGTCAGATATTGTACACCTTAGTATGTCTCTAATAGGGACAGGACCTTCTCAAACTTTGACCGTCACCTTATTAATGTCGCGAGCGTCTAAACATAGGCGTACAGTACCGTACTTTTTCTTGACACAAACTAATTAATTGGACTTGATTATGGACTAGATTCTCTCTTGATTACATTCCAGCTCAGCATCAGGCGCAGGTAATCTTCAGCTTTACTTAAGTCCTTGACTGGAATTGGGTATGGTTTCTTATGAAATGGTTCATGCTCCATGACTTTAATCTGGACTTCATAGAGAGTATTTCTACCAGGTATTTCAGAAAAGGTTGCTTTGTGTTTTGATAAAACGTGATGCAATTGCGATTTCTGAATATCGTTAATAGTGGTAGCTACATAAATTGCCTGGAAAATTTCCTCAGTCAAGGAACTTGTTCTGTCTGACTGTTGACTCAACTGAAATAAGCCAAAATCCTTTTTTAGCAGCCCAACAAAACTATCAGTAATGTTCCATGTATCAGGAATAGTAGGTATTGTCCATACCGTATAAGAATTCCATTATTTGACAGATCATAAAAAAGTAGGGCAATGTAAACAAAACATTATGTATCCTTCCACCACTATGTGCTTTCCAGCTGACAATCAAAACATGTCAACAGTTAAGGTATATTGATTGCAATAACATTTAAAGTGTGTTGTGATTTTCTTGAGATTATTTTTTAGATCTCAGACAAATAATTTATTTTCAATACTAGAAGCACATTAATCTTATTAGGGTTAGGTGGGCAATATTAATGGAATTATTTCAAATTATAGCAATGGATAGCCTACTCTACAGATATTAAGTTAATACAATTATTTAAAATTTAACTTTTTCTTGTATATTTTTCTAAATTTGATCAAAATTGTAACATTTAATGGCGTTACCAGAAATAAACAAACATGTATGGGCAAATTATGTTTTCTATCTGACGTCTAAAAAGATTAAATAATAGTAGCTTATTTGGTTACTGCAAACTGAAGTTGCAAGAGCTTATTACAGTGCAAGCAAACATATTCAAACTTTAATAATAATTAAAATATGCTAATTCATACAAGAATTATTACAATTATTTTTCGTGTTGCCTTAAATTTGGTTCTGTACTATCAGATCATAAAGCCGTATAGGCCTAGTTTAAGTTTCCAGTTGTAGACTATTAAACAAACTTACCTTTTGTGGTAGACCTACCTTTGAAATACACTGTTAGCCTATTATAGTCCTGTGACTAATAGTAGGCTATATAGCAAAAATTTGTGCTCTCACAACCTTAAAGGAAATAATAAATCAATAAAAAGCGTAAGTAATAAACAAACATGGGTAGGCCAAATTGCCCAGATGAGGTTTAAATATTTTGTTTATTAATTAACACATGTCATCAAACCAGTACACTTTAATGACCGGGAAATATATAGACGTACGTCTTCTGGCCGTTTCTTTTGGTAATATGTAGGCCTAAATTTTTGCAGCTGATGGTAAGCACAAAATCTCACGTGGACTTTATATTAACCACTTACTTGCTTAAAACAAAAAAACACTGACATTTGCTTACAAAAAGAATTTATTGAGCCGGCGCCTTCAAAAAGCATGTTCACATAGAATACATACTACAACAAGAACCGTAGGTGTTTACCCACAAATTCTGTTAAAATAAAAGTTAGGTAATATTTTTAAAATTTTATGTAGCACTTTTGTCTGGACGGATTACGTACTTCTTATTTAACGAATGTTTTTGTAGACATGCCAGCTGAAGTTCCTGTCTTCCGAATCATGTCTTAATATACCGTTGTCGTTTGCGATTACAAGCTGCGTATTCTAATCCCTGAATTGCAATATATTACAATTACATACATGCACAAAATATGAAAATAACACAGTACAAGAATCTCAAACGAACACGAACACACGAGAAGCTCAAACACTCGCAATGCAAATAGCCGCTCTTTGTTTTGGTTGCCGGACGTCATAATATCCCATTGGCGATTACAGGCTGGGTTTTATAATCCAAACATTACAATATATTACATATATGCACAGAATAATAAAGTTAACACATTATAAGAATCGCAAACACACGCGAACGCGGTAACGTTTCACACTCGCAAATGGCCGTGCTTTGTTTTGGTTACAGATCGACTGATAATGGTGCGGTTGTTTGTAAATTAGCTATAAAATTGCGCGATTTGAATATAATAAAATCGTTAACTGACTAATGCTGGCTACGAAGCCGTGTTATTATATTATGTTTCCTCCAAAATGCGTACTTATTTTTCACGTATAATACACACTATTTTCAGCGTCGGCGATGGAAGGTAACCGATTTGTTGATCAGGGCTGCCACTACTACTTCATCAGGTCACACGGTCACGTCCTGTTGTTTTAAATGGTTGCTACGTGTCTGGCACGTGTTAAAAATATTGGTAGCATCGGCTGTCAAAACACGGAATTCTTACATGGGATGGACAATACATATGATTTATCTGGTGCAGTAATCAACCAACCTCCAAAATTCAGAACAACTCCAAATTTAGTTATAAAATCAGCTCCTAACATGAGCGACTTTGCAAGGCCTCTAACTATCAAAATGGCCATTTTTTTCCCTCCCAATCCTTCTATTTCTATGATTGTCTGGCGATTTACAATTGGACTAGACCTATACGTCACACCAACTATTTTTAATCTAGGTACAGGCAAATATGGTAACTTGCTACCACCATTCTCAATTTCTTGTATAAGTGTTTCACTTATACAACTCACTTCTGCACCACTATCAAGCAGCGTAGGTACAGTAACTCCACAGATTTTTAAATTTATTTCTGGGTAAAGAGTAATGGCAGAATTTGGTATGTCTTCACCAAACTCCTTTAGTAAAAATTCTCTCTCAGAATCATGCAAAATAACAGTGTTCATATTAGCAACAGCACTGTCAGTTTTGTCCAAAATTAAACTTCTACTTGCTAAATTTTCTGTGCACATATTAATTTCATTTGTCTCCTCTAGACCATTATTAGGGACCAGCGCTCGGAGACAGGTACCGCTGTCCCATTTTAGTTTGACATGTTAGGGTCAGCAATGTTATCACTTGCTATTCTTGGTGAACTAAATTGCGCATTTGTGTTGGGTGGAGAGAAAGGTGGTGCTACAGGATTCCATGGTGAGTTACGTGGAAAATATCCTTGCATCTGGGGTACAGCAAAATGTACAGTAGGTTGTGTACCTCCTGGTTACACAAGAACAGGGTGTGGAACTGTAGGCATAAACATAGGTGGCTGCGATACAGGTACATACTGGCCTGCTTGCGTTAGATTGACTGGTGGCAAACTAGCAGTGTTAGACTCTGTAATATTTAGTTTACCAAAATCATCATTTTGTTTAGGACCTCCCTTCTTTCTCCCTCTACGCTTGTAACCCGGAGTGTATCTGGTTGTTCCTTGGTTACTGTGCATGTTGTTTACGTTATGCTTGCTATATTCCAAATCAAGCGTGTGCACCCTGACATTATTATGACTTGTAACATGATGTGTGTTATCTTGTGTCTGACTTGAATACAATGGAGGGTTTCTAGTGTTTGGTAACCTTTCATTTTCCCTAGACTGTTGTGATCTTGACAAGCGATCCAATTGGTCGAGCCTTAACAGCTGAAATCGGAAATCTGCTAAGTCGGAATAAGTACATCAGGACCATTTTTCCTGGAATCGAAGTGGCAGTTGTGCTAAGATGACTTCCACAAACTTGTCGTCTTCCATTGGTGCTGTGAGGTGTCGCAATCTTTAGTTTCGTAAACATCACTTAAGTGCTGTTCTAGTGATTTTCGCCTTGGATATAACTTCTCTAGTAGTAAATTTGCTCCTATATTATCTTGAATTTTCGAATTCCAAAATTGGTTTAAAAACTTGGAGCGAAAATCGTCGAAAGTAGATGTCATGTCACGAACAACCTCCCACCAGTAAAAAGCTGTGGATTTCAAACTTAAGCCAAGACATCTTAATTTGTCAGAATCTGAAAGACTAAACATGTTACTATACTCATCAAGTCGTTTTAGGTAGGTAACTGGATTTTCATTACTATTCCCAGAGTATGTTGGTACACCCTCGGACCACTGCTTGTCTGGACGGTGGATTAAAGCAGCTGTTGGGTTGATGACACTGGAGAGTGAGATGTTAGTAGCTGATGTGGCCGGCGCTGTGTCACACGTGTGTATATGTGAAGTGTGACCTTCAGCAACGTTATCAGATGCGCGTGCAGTGTTTTCTGTCGCCTTTACTCTCTCTGTCTATATCTCGAACAACACAGCTTCTAATTTTTTATCACTGTTAGTGAGCTGCCTTTACGTCTGAAATTTGTTTCTCAATTATTTCTCATGCCTGATGGTGGGCCTGTAAAGTTAAATGAAGCCTGTTTTCTACAAGTCCTTCTAACGAGAGTAATTGTGTATTAATTTCAGCGGATATACTGTCCTGTGAATTTATGTGTGCAACTTGAGTTTCAATCTCCTGTACTTTTGATTCCATCTCTGACATTTGTACTACAAAACTTTCGCGATTGGATTCTACATCGTTGCGCAACTGTACCAAAACATTTGTGTTTTCTGTGGCGATCTCGGACATACGACTTTCAACTTTGTGTTCAAGTTCTGTTTGTGCAGTTTTCAAAGACTGAATTTGTCTATTCTGCTCAGCAAACATACTTTCCATTTTCTGTGATATTGAGTTTATGCTAGCACGCAAATCTTCATGAACTGAATTTACTTGAGCATTAATATTAACATTCATTTGTTGCAGTTGAGCCATGATAATACTCAACATGTTGTTCATGTCAGAATTCTCGTTGCTCGTAGACAGCGGATTAGATATCGTGATCGCGTCCTGACCTTGAACGACCTTTGGTGTTCGTGCATCACCTGCCCCTCCATCCTGTAACTCGGTCGTTACCGGGGAAGCAAAATCTTTACACCTCCTATTGCAGATGCCCGAAGATAGCAGAAGTGTACGACGCGGCTTCGTGAATCTTCGGAGATTGTGGACGTGCATTTTTTTTTATCACTCGGGACGCGTCTTGTAAATAAAATATTTTTAGATCTAAGTTTTATACTGCTATTGCTGTTTTCTTCTGTCATCACATACGTTAATATTATTGAAAGCCCAACTTTGTATTCCTCGAGTGAAGTTTATGTAGGCCGTAACCTTACAAGTACATGCGCTTTAACGTACATGATTAAAGTATAACTTTGTTTGTAAATATTAATTTCCTTGCATATATTTTTTATATATGTATATTTGCTCGTCTCTTGCATTGATTGCATTGAATGTCCTACTTTGCATTCCTTATGTACCTATATAATATGTTACTTTAACCTTAAAACTATGTGCCGTTTATGCCAGCAAGTCAACCTGTGTTGCAGCTGTAGATTGCGTACGTACGTGATTTTATGGTGTCTAAAGGGAGAAGAGCACTAGTTATGCTGGGTGTTAGTAGTGCAGTGAGTGAAAGAAAAGATGTACCATGTTACAGTAGTATACTAATGTTAGAGTATGCAGCAGCAGAGTGATACCTGTATGTGAAACTGGAAGTGCGGAAGCTGGAGAACAAGCAAATATGGGTGCAAGGTAGGTGAGGAATAGCTGGAGAAGGCAAGGGCAGGCTGGTGAGGATGAAGGGAACATTTGGCCATCTGTGATGCTGAAGGTACTGGGGTAGAACTCATTGAAGAATGGGAGAAAAGTGGAAAAGCTGGTTAGGATATACAAGGTGGTGAATGGAGAGGAAGGCTGGGGTAAGGTAGGCTGCCTGTTAACAAGGGCAGAATACAGAGTAAGAGGGAATAACAGCTAGGAGCTCCAGACGATGACTAGAACAGAGCGGGGTTGGCTGTCCATGCTTAGGAGGTCGGTGAGGGAGAGGGAATTATTTTTTGAAGGAGTTGGTGATCTGTGAGAGGGAGTGAAAGGTTTAGGAGGAGATTGGTAGGTGATTGAGGAGGGTACAGCTTGCCACTGGGTGGTTGCCCAATTTCTAGTTATTATTATTATTATTATTTAATACATAATTTTTTGCAATTTATGCCATGCGTTTAAGAAGTCAGTGTTAATAGACCCTCCCTATTGTAAATCATATACTTGTGTAGTTACGGATAACTAATACAGGAACAAATTGTTCAACAACTAAGATATCCATTTCCACTGTTAATGTTCGATTTGGCTATCCAAGGACCTTGCCAGGCTTCGTGTCCTAGAAATGTGCATCACAGATGTGACATTAAACACGCCTGTCTTTGAATTCACAACAAGAGCACGTGCCCTTCAGCTTACATTCCCTTCTCATGCCCTAGGTTCATCCCAAGATGCACACTTCTTAATGACAGTAACCAGGACAAGGGGTGTAAGGGAAAGTGATGAAGGGCACATTGCACTGAAAATTGAACACAGCATAGTCACTCAAAATAAACAATTGAATTGTCAGTGTAGTTACACATGATTGCCAAAATATGCAAACACCCTTTCTTTGTAACTTAATTGATAATAAATTATAAATTATGTTCACTAATAAGTGTTCAAATATCTTCAGTCAAGTACGAAAATAACAATATTCATGTAGGCCTAATGGAAACATACATAAGTCTTGTAAACACCCTTTAACCTACAGCATACATATTAAATTTTGTTTACAATGCTTTGGCCAAAGCAATTATGAACAAAAGTAGGTAAAAATGTATCTTAATTTGCTAACATGACAGTAGTTCTTTTACAGTCTGTTAAGGCGCCTGCCTACTGGAAGTGTGTTTGTGTGAGTGAGGCACGACACCAAGGGTGATGTTGACCGGCTCCTCTGGTGCGGTATCACCTCTACTGCAAGACACTGAAACAGCGTGCAGTGGTATCGTACATCACTCGCTTGACTGACACTTTCAGTGGTGACCCCATCTTTATATTGGTGAAAAGTTTTAAGCCTAGTCCATTGTGTGCTCCTAGAGTAGTTTCACACGAATCCCATAAGTAGTTTTCAGATATATAAGTTGAAAAAGCTGTTTTTAGCCATTTTGAGGAGCTCCGAAATGATTTTTCTAATTAACGTGATGCTTTGAAACGTCTCTTCAGTCATCGTTTCAAGTGTATTTTTCTTTTCGTACATAGACACGTTGGGCATATGTGGAATAGTTTCTTAAAAAAACTGTATTTACGATCATGCTGCAACACATTTTAAGCACGTGGTAGGCGAGGCCTAAGTTTGCTGATTTCTCTTCCGAAAAAAAAAAAAAAATGTCTGACAACTCCATTGTGTTGAACTTTCAACCATCCTGACTTCCTGGAAAACCAGGTTCTCTGCAATCTTCTCAAAAAATTAATGTAAAAATTAGGCAAACTTACATTGTACAGACTATAAGTATGACAAAAGCAGTGAGCAGTTTGCAATTATACATTGTTAACGTGTATCTCAACAAAATCTTAAAGTGCAACCTCATTTGAACATGAATACCTAATTTACAAGTAAACCTTAAGAAATTGGGAACATTTTCCCATATTTCCTGAACGAAATTTCATAACGCTGCAACATCCTTGTTCCTTGCCAATACACACAAAATATAAAAGTATGAAAACTTTTGTTTCACATGGACAGTAGGCCTATGTTTATATTCACCTTTATTGTGGTTTCACTACGTTTTTATTTTTTTTTTTTTCCAAATGAGCTCAGATTGATATTTTCTACAGAAACCGTCCAGATAGGGGCGCCATTTACGGA
>PNEQ01050930.1:13515-49760 GCA_003012365.1 Medauroidea extradentata
AAAAGATGCAACAAGGTCACTGACGCCGAAAAAAAAATTTTGCCCCCCCCCCCCCCAAAAAAAACTTGAAATGATGCCTCTGCGTCCAGAAGAAAGTTTTTGCTTTAGGAAGGGCTGGGCAGAGGAGGAAGTTATTTCACAAGGGAATATTTTGTGACCTAATCATATGATGTTCAGACATGAAGGCAGTATGTTTCATAGTGTTACAATATTACAAATTACAGAGACCTAGGTAACCACAGAATATAGGCCTATTAATATATAGGCACACTATACTTAAGCAGATTAGTCCTTATTGTTAAATGTAAATTTGAGTGGCATGATCATGCAAATTGCATGTTAGCCAAGTATCACCAGACAGTAAGAGCACTGTATAGGCTGAGAGAGTACATACCAAGTCCCTGTCTCGAATATACTATACAAAATCAAGATTACAAAATAGATAAATGAGAATGTCTACATACTCCGCTATTATAGTCCATCAAAACAGCTGTAAATATGATGCTACATTATGTCAGTGGCACTATGCACGGATTGGGAAACCTACACCTTGCAAGTAAGCAGAGCCACAGACAGTAAAACATTAAATTTTTATAAGTACATGTGGAAAAGGAGATACATTACTGTGCAATCACAAATTTTTGATCACAAAATAATAAAGGAATTTAAACAAATTACAATAACAAAACATAAATCATATATCCAAGAACTGAAAATGAACCAGAGCTATGTAAATTTGGTAATATATACGTTGTGATGTTATTTAATTTCATTTTATATTCATTCTTCGTATTGTGTGGCCAAGGGTTATAGAATTCTTCATCTGTAAATTCAGTAATTAAAACGTGCTCCATTTCTTTCTCAAGTCACCCATTATCAGCTCTCAAGACCTAATTTACCTCTCTTCAGAATTGTAGTGATCTCTCCGTGTTCATAATTTTAGTGTCCCTCAGCTACCCAGAACAATGATACCACAAACTCACACTTGTGACAAATCTGGGTGTCAGAAGTAACTACTATAAAAAAATTGTTTTTGAAGTAATTCAGCTTTGAGTGGAAGTCCCTTCTTATCGTAAACCAGGGACGGCGGGAAGCGTTAGTTGTTTTGGAGTCAATAATAAAAATTGGAAAAAAATCAAAACATTTGGTACAAATCTGACACCTTTTCTATGTTCAACACGGTGTAACATGCAAGCAATGTACAATGTGCGATGTGTGGTGCTAGCATGAGTTTGGGTGTGCAAGTGTGTGTGTGTGTGTTTTCTAATATTCTGGTTACAATTATTCTGTATTTTAAAAACATATGTTATCAGTGGATTCACCCCAAAACAAAATGCCATATATGAAAGTATGAAACTGTAAAGCACCAAATTTCGCAATATCTGTGATGTGTGTTGTTTAAATTTATAATAGCATCAACATAAAAACCTATAATTTTCATGACCATGGCTTTGTCTTAACTTAAACCAAGTAAAACACGTCAAAACCAATTCTGACCATTAACTACTAATTCCTTGTATATATTTCTCCTAAAGAAACAAAATATCATCTGTAACCAACACAGTTCACATCTTGCATACAAGGGTATTGGTAAGTCATTAAACAGATTTTACACAAAAAAATTTACGTACAATTTTTGTGCATTCTGTTAATCTTGTGTTGCAGCACAGACACAAAATTCTCAGAATTTCACACAAAATGATGACACAATTTCTGAACAACAAAAATGCTTAATAATTCAGTGCAAGACCATGATAGCTGGTCAAAAAAAAGCACGTGATTGGCCATTCTGAAGTGTGTGTTTGGTGGGTGTAGGCAAAAAAGGAATGGACATGTGATAGTGTTGTGCATATATTAAATTAATATACAATTCCAGTGCTTTGTGCCAGTTTTAAATATTCTAAAACCCCACCCACCCCAAGGATGCAATAAACTAACGTAACCATAGTATTCAGAAAATCAAAGATTTGGCATTGTGATTGCTGATGTTTAATTCGGTATTAAAAATAAAGCAATTCTATTCCAACTTTTAAAGGAAATTATGACTACTGCCTTTAATGTGCGTATGGTTAATTTATATTAACCATTGCTTGCACATGGTTACGTATTTTCAATAAATATCAGGCAGTTTTTTAAGACAGCATAAGTTAATTAGTAAATTGTAAAAAAAATATACTGGTATGAGGTCTGAAAATCTAACACATGGTAAGCAATGAATGAAGGGTAGTAGGTTATTCCTTTATAAATATTGTTGCACACAGTACAAATGTTCATACATTTAAGCTAATTTTTTGTAAGCATACATCTATATTACTTGTAAGACTGAAGGCAGAATGCAGGCATAATTAATCCTACCAACTGATCAGTTTGTTGCATTGGATTGGGGTCCCTGTGAACACAGCATGTAGGTCATATATAATATATATATATTATATATATTTTTTTAAATTGAGTCATGAAAGTCTCAATCTGAGAAACCCTTAACAGTTTGCTGCTGTGGTACTTAAAGTATACTCTCTGGTTCTGTTGGTCATCTGCTGAAATAAATAAACACACAAACACACACACACACACCCGTATGTGCATTATGATATAACTTATTGTATTTAAATTATATGGCCTCAATAATAATATGAACATATTTTATTATTACAAGACATTTAAGTACCAGAGTTGCCTTGTCATATTTTAAGTATTAGGTAGATATGACAATTTTTTACTCTGGCTAATAAAACAAATATTTTCACACATTCTTCAGGGCCTACTAAGGAGCCAAGCCAGAACTCATTACACCACAAAAGTCAATCAGCATCCAACTGCCAACAGAAGTCAGCACTTACAAGCAAAATAACAGTAAATGTTTGCAAAAGTTCTTGGTAAGAATTTATAATCATTACGGAATTAAATAAATTTAACCACATTACTACAATTATATCACATACATTATAGCATTACTGACAAGTCAAAACTGACGTAGCTACAAAGACGGGTAGGTGAACACCTCACCACTGGCGAGCCACACATTCAATACTTTTGTAGTAAATAAATTAAAATTGTCGCAGAATTTAATATGTATTACATGCTTGTTTCAAATTTAATTTAATTCAAATAATATTATATAATAATAATGGGTACCTACTAAATGCATTTTTAAGGTATGAAACTCCTATTTCATTGGCGCAATTTTTAAAATAAGATACTTGTAAATCAGAGCAACTTACAGTGAACAAATCATGTATGATTTTCGCGTGTGCGCGAAGATACACAAAGTGGCGTTGTCAGAATCGGCTATGTTCGGGCGCGCGAAACCCGAAGAAACACGAAGCCGCAATGTCTCAATCGGCTATCTTCGGGCGTGCGAAACCCGAAGATTCACGAAGCCGCGTCGTACACTTCGGCTATCTTCGGGCGTCTGCAATAGGAGGTGTGAAGATTTTGCTTCCCTCGTTACCGTCGCATTACTAGAAAACTATTCAGGTAGGATCGCATCGGACAATACTTCCCTGACAATATTGATTGCATTAGCCTAGTATTAGCTCTGAGGTCATCCATTTGTTTTTCTAGTTCATCTGGGTCATGATGAATAGAACTACGTAAAAAATAAGCCTCTCTTTCATTCCCGTTAGCCATCTTAAAATGAGACTACAAAGTAGCCTGTCTGGTTTAAATCTCGTGGCCCCACTAAGTTCGGCAGACAATCTCTAAAATATTATATATACGAACAAGCGTTTAACACATAAAACAGAAAAACGACGACGACTTATCATAAATGAATTGTGATAATAAAATAAATAGATAATGGGCGCCTTGGAAACCTTAGAGTACATTGCAATGTTGCACTACAAAACGAAGCCAACTAGACTAAATTTAAAAAAAAAAACGTACTGGAATAAATCATGCAACTGGTGTTGAAAGTATCTTTCTTATTTTAATTGAAGTAACTTAAAAGACTTCAAGTGTCAAAAGAAAAAAAATGTTTAACATCCTACACCCTTCCTTACAAAAAAAAATACAAATTAATTAAGTTTAGGGGGTAGCGAAAATGTCCAAATTACTTGCCAATTAATAGAAAATTAAAATGCAGCACAAAATAAAGCCTTAAAAAAAAAGTTTTTTCGGATTAAAATTTAAGTCAGCAGTTCACGAAACTCTTGGAAAACGACCACTGGGTAACCAGACTTGACTAGAAGATAAAATTTAAAAAAAATTTTGAATTCCTGGTTCAGCTAGGGTGATGCATTAAAAAAAATTGAACAGCTTACAGTACTCTTCTAGAACTGGACTGGAGATGTGGATGGCGTCAGACATGGCGCTAGAGACGCCACGTCCCTCTGGCAACAAAACTAGCAGCTCAGCACTAAATTTATCTACTCGAGCGCCTGATTGGGGCCTCATGCAGATGGCCCTCGCTCCCTACCATTATCTCCGCAACCTGGTCCATTTTATTACTAAGATAGACTATGTTAAGCTGGTCTTGAAGTCTATAAATTTCTGGATGCTGCTGTCAATTTTGAAGAAGGACCAAGAACTGACTTAAAAACCTTCTAAAATCCGTATTCTTGTAATCAAAGAGATAAAAACAAATGAATTTATTATGCTGAGCGCTTAAAGAAAAACTTTACTTTCAAAAGAATGCCTTAGCAACTAAAAAAACAAACATTAAAAAAATTACTCTTAGCATAAATAAACATATGGAAGGGTATCCCAACCTTGCACAACAAATAAAACTAAATAAAATCTAACTGATATCAGGGGCATTCCAACTAAAAACAATACAAAATAATTTTTTTATAAACTACAATTTTTAAGGTTAATTAAAATATTTGCAAATTTAGACAAACAATTCTGAACTATTTAAAAAAACCACTAATCTCTAATATGTTTATATTACATTTGTTTTACATTGGTTACTGTTTTTGTGTATTTCTTTGCATTGCGAACTATTAAATTCAGTACTTAATTTAACTCTTTTATTTCTAACTATAAGACCCCTATCCCATAAGAACTCATTGGAATTGCCCACATGAAAAGTTTGTGCTCAAATTTGTAACAATATGCTGTTTATAACTGTGGCATTTTATGAGCAAATGGCAAGGGCACAAAATAAATTCATTCCATATATACTGTGATAAAGGCAAAGTTCGTATATACATACTTCATTTCTTTCTCAGTTTTGTTCACAAAATTCTATAAAACAGTTTAATGTCTGTGTCAAACGTCTAGAAGGCTGAACTCACTTGTCGTACCTCGCACCCTTCCCTTTGGCACGCTCCTTCTTGGTTGGTGTCCCGAGTGTCCCCACCCCCACAAAACATGCCAGTTCTGGAACCCACTGCCCAAACCACAAACATTGACTACCTGTACCATAATGATTTCCGAAGCACATTATTGTCACAAGTTACTCACACAAAACATAAGTAGCATCTTTTTGTCAACCTACATTTGGCTACTTTCATTAGTCATTAGTGGCAAAAAATTATGTTATTGTTACTATTTCAAAAATTACAACAGTTTTACTAACATTCACACAAAAATGAAATGTTTTACGATAAGTGAACTTTATATTTTTGCACTTTGGTGACAGGAACAAAAATAATTATTTTTTAATAATAATCAAGTGTGTTATTCGCTGTATTTCGTTCCAGAAAATCCACACATAATGAAAACTGCGTATATTCAAGACACAAGTCTATAAATATTTTTGCTTGTATGACATGCATTTAAATTACAGAAAAGAATAGGATTACAAACATAAAATCAGAGACCAGTAAACATGTGTCCACAAAGCTTATCTACGAAAATAAAACACGCTTCAGACTACTTGTGAATGTGACTTAAGACACCAAGTACACTGGAAATATTTTATAGTCAAACTTGACTAAAATCGGTATTTTCACGCGGTTGTTTCTCAAGTTACATGTAATAGATTTGTACGAAATTTAGGTCTACAAGTACATTGGACTTTAGCTACAGTGACGCGTTTATTAACATGAAAGGTTAATTGCTTGAAGTCCCACAGTAAAACGGTTATGGCGGGAACACTGCGCACGCGTTTTGCGACTTGGGCCGAAGAGGCGATATCACAATACATGTGCCGACTAGCATCGCTCATAGCGCCTCATCGATTTTCACCTCACACATACAAACATACCCTTCACCAGCCGGCCGCCTTAAGGATGTTAGCAGTTTCGTTTTTAACACTGCATCACTGATTACACTAAAATAGACTCGGTGTGATTTTATTCCCCACACACACATAAAAATGTTTTAAACCTCTGTAAACATAGATAAGGACAAAGTTTTAGTGGTTTTCAATTAAATACAGCGCCACTGATTACACTAAAATTAACATGGCTCAATTTTTTCTGCATTTTTCGGTGCAGTATTAACACTTGTACTTATTTGTCATGCTTTATTTCGTGACACACAAAAGATACGCACGTTTTTCCCTTCCCCCGTACCTGCGGCCAACTTTTGCAACAGACATGTTGTTTTTTATTAAATGTAGCATTTTAATTTTGTCAGTCAAACTAAGAACTTAGCTATCTCTCTTCGGTTTATAAGGAACTATACTGTCTTTCTTTCTAGGAAACATTATGTTGCAGGCAACAAAATCGTGTATAATTGCACACTATCCATGCTCTTCAATGCCGTGCCCTACGCGCGGGCGGAAAACGGGTAAAGAAGACAATGTAATTAAATACACGTGTATGTTCGGCGTGGAAGCAGTTTGCGAGCAGGCGACATCGCCTGTGGGATGTATCAAATCATTTTGTTTTGGAAGCGTGCGGCGTGCAACACGATATATGCGAGTGAAGTACCGCCACAGCCAGCACATTCGACACAGCATTACTTCTTTGCTGCTCCCATCTGCACCGCATCATACTAACAATAACTGCACGCACCTAGCACAGTACGTAACGAAGCAGATAACAGGAGCTGACAACACAAGACTAGCTGCTATCGTGCATAAGCTACTAATTCATGCGGTACACAGTACGCAGCGCCCACGAAAATACAAATTCTTAACAAGTTCATGTTCATATTAAAATTATTTTTCCTAAATTTTTAACCACGGTTGGTGAAAACCGCCGATACGAAGTCCGCGGATAAGGCTGTATAACCAAATTGACCTTTTAAAAATCTGTTTATATAGCTTTAAAATTTAACACGTGCTGCATTTCCAATTTTTTTCCTGAAGTAGACCTTTGCCTTGTACTGTTAGTAGCAATTAATTGTATTCACTGTAATTTTTTCTACTTTTTGGAGATTTGAACCAGTGACACTTATCCGATACTCGGTGACTGCCAATGCTCTTCATATTTGTATGTTTAAGACATTCGTACAATTCTGATGTTTTATTAAGTATGGATATCTATTTTCTCTGGTGGCGCCACTGGGTTTATTACACGATCACAGTCAGTCTCCGTCATGTGGTTAACTGCTGCGCCCCTCTCCCAATGTAAGTTGCACAGAAATCTCGGCTTAAATTCAAACACGTGTTCGTGTGGCAACACGACCTCACGTCAACCTTTTTCGACGATCACCCGTGAGTCCCTAAAATCTACAAAAATGGAAGCTACTCCCCGAAAATGCACCTCCAAACACACCAACCAATAACAGCTCGTCTCAGAGGACAGTAAGGTAACTTTGTGTAGCAATTACTCCATAAGTCTGGAAATATCATATTGAAATTTTACTATATTTACATTGGCATACTACACATATTTGATCAGATTTCTTATTTAATTATTAATCAAAATTTTTAATTAATGCACAGTAGGGGCCTTCTGTAGGCTCTGCCCTCTGGCCGGTAGTTTTCTCTTCTCCCTCCATACCTCGTCTGGCTCCCTCCTGGATTCTGCCATAAAAATATTGCTGTCCACCCCACCTGTAGGCGTAATCTGTAATTTTTACTTTCATTCTACAATTTACAGATGTGACAGTTATGATGATGAAATTACACCTTACAATTACTATACATTTTCATTCTGAACAAAAAGAAATTTTAAATACACTTCTACGCTAATTTTGAGTCTATTAGAACTTTTGAGCTTCCACTGAATACGTTAGAAGTTAAGTAAAATGTCACATTATGTATGTTGTTTTTAAACTATGCTGACCATCGTCAAACATTATACTTAATTAATTCACAACAATGGTTGTTAAAGTCATAAATTTACACCTATTAAATTGAGGTATAACTTCACTAAAATCTGGAAATTTAACAATGATAACTGAGGGTTAATATAGCACATTAATAAATAACTTCATGACTATACTCTGTTCACTCTTAGTTGAGTTTTAGGATAAACAAAGCAAATTATAAACAAACATGTTCATTGGCTGCCGACCGCCGTGCACTGTGATCTTGCATAAGAAATAGATCTTTGTTATCTGTCGTGTACATATAAATTTACCACCCCATTACTTAATGAGAGAGTTTAATTAACAAATATCTATACAGACGTTGCAAACACAATCTACAACGCTATATGTTTATTACTATAATTATGGTTAGCGGACGACACGTCCGTGTAGTTGGTTCATGAGTTATTTAACGACTGACTCAAACGTACGAGTTCCTTGGTACACTTGCCAGTATTTAGAGATGTACGATACTCTGAAAATACCAAAAGTTTAATTCAGTAATATTTAACACAGTAAAAATAAGTCAGAAATATCACAATCAGATATATTGTTTTATTTTTTCAAAGTATTTTTTGACGTTAACGCGTCAATGTTGTGGTTACTGCGAATGTTTTCTTTAGTTCGTCCTTGCGTTCGTCCATTTTCCGTTCCAGTCCGTCCGAACCACGGCGGCGTGGTCCAAACCAAAGTTCCTTGTTCTATTTTGTTCCGTCCTCGCGTCTGTTTATATTTACGTCGCTTGCGGATTAGGTTATGTGATGCTGGACGTGAACAGTGAAAATGTCTTGCATGGTTTTCGAAACATGGATATATGTCTTCATTACTGAACCAAATGTGGTGATGTTTACAAGGCAAGAATAAAAATCGCGCATAGAAATCTTTTATAATAAAAAAAAACAATTTGTGTCATGAATTATCGACAGATTGTTTGGTGATTTATAAAATGTAATTCTTCCAAAACTAAGTACAAAATAATCCAGGAGGACTTTACAGTAAGTTTAATCACTCATTTTGATGACATTTTTTCTGCATGTAGTACCAAATTTTCGTTACGTTAATACCGGAATATTTGAACACATCTTTAGTCATGACATGACAATTACTATTAAATTTTGAAATATACAGTAATTGCACATGACGGCAATATTTTTATCAAGTTTTTACGTAATTTTTGTTTCCCTATCTAGATAACACGTACAACATTTTCACGCAATATTGTTTTAATATATACAGCGTTGTTGTTTCCTATGATGCCGCCTGTACACACTTTTGTCTGTTGGAAATAGTACGTCGGCGCGGCAAACAAATTTAGGCAATTAGAAGCTAGCGAAGTGCAATGATATTACGTTATTTGTTTACTTCAGAACTCAACTTAGAGTGAATGGAGAATAATTACAGTAATTTTGATTAGTCAGTGTATTACCGTATTTACTAGTGTATAATGCACACTTTTATTCCAAAACAGCTGATAAAAATTCAAGGGTGCATGCTATACACGGAAAATAAAAAAAAAAAACTATGTGGAAAAAAGTCCAGCGGAGATGGCCTCAGTGAGGAGGGGAGGGAGGAGAAAAGAAGGCGGAGTTGTAGTCGTATACTGACCCTCACCCCTGCTGTAACTAATGCTGTTAGAAGCCTAATTTTTTTGTTTGTCCTTATCCACGTTTCTGTTCGAAGTGTTGCATAGTGCTTACACAATATGTGGGTTAAAAACTTGTCTGATGATTGCCAGAAGTTTACTAGCCTTAAACTGTCGGTTACGAAGTACGCTGCTTGGCAATTTGATGTGGCAGAAAACAAAAGTTAGTAGGTGGCAGGCGGAAGCAATATGAGAAGTTAATTTTAACGTCTCGCGGCGAACAGCTATCTTTCCATGGAGAAAGAAAGGAAGAAAAAAAGGCGACACTGTTCTCTATCCCCCTTCCTCTTGCAGGAGAGAGAAGGCAAGGCAAAGTGGCAGGGTAGTGGTTGGGGCTGCACAGTCTCCAGCTTGTCGCCACCCCAAGCCACATTCCTGAGCTCTGTTGTCATGGCACGTTATGATGGGGGGGAGGGGAGCGGTAGGCACAGCAAAGCAAGAGGGGCAGGAGTGGGCTGGCTGGTATGCAGTTGCATGTGGTCACGTGCGGTGTTTGTATTACTGTTGAGACTGTAACGGTTGACCTTGACTACTTCTGATCGCGCTCTACCTCGCGAGCTTATCTCCAACAATTATCTCTCATACACACACACACGCACATAGACTGTCGCCAGCCAGACTGAGAGAAGGGGTTAGAACTTTAATGTGGTAGAAGGGTGCCTTGGTGCCAGCACCTAGCACAGATAAGAAAAGATCAGCCAGAAATAGCATAAAAAATAAAGAAAAAAGAATCTGCCGGCCCAGGCTATTTGACATTATTTTATAGTTCTCCACGTTACAGTGATAATTTCCCCACTACCGCCTCCTGTAAATTGATACATACAAAGCAGTATATGTTGCTGCATCTTTTGCTAGTAGAAATGATAGCGTACTGATTTTCTCACGTTTCTTGTGATTAATGACTGATTACCCCTCTTTCCCGAACGCCCCTCGATTACAATGTCAAATCGTAACTCGGACAGCTTCTCTCACCTTTTAGTCCTTGTTACCGAGGGTTCACTGCACATACGGTATTACTTTTACTATTTTTAATGTAATTTATCACCAACCTCAAGGTAAATATATCGTATAAATACATTTTTCAGTTTTGATACCATACGTGCAAACATTTTTTAATTCCTGAAAATAATTGTGTAGAATTATACCTAATGCAGCAGTTTTCCATAATTACTCATACAAGAGTGCAAAATTCTTGTATGAGTAGTTTTACACCTGTCCGGTCATATAGTGTCCTGCCTCCACTGCGTTGCGTTTTGTATTGGCTATGATTGCTAGGTAGGAATGCAATGCATAACTCTAGGAGGTTTTGTTGGTGAGAGCATGAGAAGGTAGTGGCTCTTCTAGAAAGAACTGTACTAGAGCTACCTTGACTCAACAAGCGACTGCTGAGTGAGCCATCAAGGAAGAACTCCAGCGCAAGCACAGGGAGTCAATCTTTTACATAAATAAAGGGAAGGCTTCTGTTACTAGTCTTAAACTGGTTGTCATAGGTTGTACACAAGGTAGTTAGATGAAAGGAGACAAGATGTCAATTGACTTTCATAGGGTGTATTCAAGCATAGAACAGGTTGATACACTTGATACCGACATGGGTTTACATCACCTTCAACATTCATTTCATGGGGTTACAATTAGACTTCGGTCATACACAATTTGGTACATGTAGATACGACAAGGTTCAGACGACATCATTACAAAGCTACAACAAGACGTCAGCAAAGCGTATGCTGGAGAGTACAACTAATTTGTTAGGGCACGCCGAGCCATGCGACTAGGATTACTGGATACAACACTCACAAAAGCAAATCGGGCCATGACAATACTGAGGCGAAAGTTAGGCCTTGCTGTGCTGGTGGCCTGAGGCCATCACTCTTGATTCCTGAGAAGTTACAACATATCTATGGCCTCTTTACATGACATGGCTCTATGGGTCGACAGCTGACTGACAATATGGCTCGCTTATAAGGTTATCACTCTCGATCCCTAAAAAGGCAACAACATATCTTTAGCTTCTTTACATGATATGGCTCTGCGGGCCGAAAGCTGACAACATAAGCTCGTAAGGTGACCACTCTTGATCCCTAGGAAGGCTACAACATTGCTATGGCTCTACGGGCCGATAACTGAATGACAACATAGCGAGGTTACAAGGTAATCACTCTAGATCTCTAAGAAGGCTACAACACATCTATGGCCTCTCTGAATGATATGGCTCTGCGGGCCATTGAAATTACTAAGTGACAGGGTCCTTACTGTAAGTGCGCAACAACACTTTACTTTTAGCACACCAGGGCATGGAGACAAGAGACTGTAGCGTGAAGTTAGGTCTCCATGTTTGAGCAGGGTTGAATCACGGTCAAGCTGGCTTAGCCATCAAGCTGAGCCGACCTGGTGAACGTGGGGATGGTAAAAGGGCGATAAAATTGGGTAGGAGGGCTTAGGTGGCAAGCTACCACAACCCGCAAGGAAGGAACGAGGGCTTAGGTGGCAGGTTACCGCCACGACCCCGGATCAGAGGAAAGTTGAGGTAAGTAGGGAAGGAGGGCTTAGGTGGCAAGCTACTGCCACAATACATAAGGAAGGAAGGGAAGGAGGGAGTGCCAGGCCGACCCGACCCAAAGGCACAACCGCTGACGACTGACTAACTTGGGCATAACGCCCGTCTTTTATACTCGCCAGAAGGGCAGAAGTACCATTACCAAAATGGCCACTTGAGGCTGTCTGCTGTTGCAGTAGCACCACCCGCACATGCTGAAAATACTTCTTTGGGGACACAAAAATACTCAACTAGGTAAACATATATCTCGCCTGACATAAATTACACTCGTGTTGCCGTTAAACACTAAGATTAATACATGTAAGTATGTATATCACTTTTAGACATATTTCAAATAATAAACAACAAATACAAAACATATTTACGTGCACATTTCCCGTTATTATTTATTATTGCACTTTACAGAGTCTTGTGCACGGGATTGGTAACACTGATGAAGCACTGTGCCAGTTTGTAAATAAACATTGGTAACAAAGTTTGCCAGCGGCAATTAAACATGGAAAATAACATTGGATAACACTGCGACGTAAATAAATGCTGTTTTACAAATACAGACGGCGACCTGTGATCTTACATGGTAACACAATACACTGGAATAAACACGGCGATCGCAGTGGTGCAGGAGAAAGGTAGTACTTTTAGATTATAATAGATAGGTGTTAAAAAACATGGAACAGCATTAACATGGTTTTTTTTTGTGACGCTATGGTGATGCGTCAATAGGTGAGTGTGTTCCTGGCTTGCCAGCGCATCAAGTATTTAAATTGAGTTCTGTGTGTCATCTGTTTTATTATAAATGAACTTGAACTGGGATTATCAAACAATCCTCACTATTGTATTCCTTTTTTGTATTAAAAAACCTGTCAATGTGCTAAGTTAATGATGCCTGGTGAGCCATGCATATTTAAAACTAACCATAATGTCAAATGTCTAAGTTCAATTATGATGTGTAATTATTATTTTGACATATTTATGAAGGGTAACTAATTTACTAATTTTATATTTGTACTTTTGTTGGGATTGCGACAACTTATGGAAAGTCAGGAGAGCCAACTGCCATGTGGAATTTGTATTTGAGTTAAATTTTGTGCTAGAGGATTAAATCAGGTCTCATTTTGATCAGCATTTTATTTGCAGGGTTTTACTTAAGTAGTTTTTTATGATATCTTTGATAGGAATGAATCAATCACAGATCTTCCGTTTTGGTTTGTTGTCCATTGTTTGTATCTGACCTCTGGTCATGCTCACGCTGAGTTTACCAAGTGATAGGCTTCAAGATACTTGGTTTTCCCGGGGCCAGCATGACGTAGTTAATGTTGTAACTGTCATTTTATTTCAATTTTGTATCCATCTGCAAGTGACGCAATTCCAATTAAATTTATTTTCTGTCTCAATAACCAACATTTGCTCATTCCGAAATGCAATTAATTAATGTTTTGGTGGGACGTGTCAGCAGTTTTGAATTCAAGACAATGTGGTGTACAAAAGAGATTGTGGCATTTAAAAGCGTTCCCTAAAGCCAGTTTAGCAGATGGAATGACTTGTACAAGATTTGTTGGAATCTTGCATGAGGCTTGAAAAGATAACATCCAGGAAAGCTGTGTGGATGGTTCTGGAAGATCCTTCTACACGTTACTTGCTGCCATAAAAGTAAACACAAAACGAGTGTTAAGTAATTTTTTAAAAAATATTTATACGTTATAAATATTTATACGTTATACGGACTTATATTTTGTGAAAATGGCAGGTGGAAGCATCATAAAACTGTGTACAATAGTGGATTTCTTCAGCAAAGAAAGAAAATTGATATAAAAGGGTGAAAACGCCTGTACATTGAGGCATGTAAGATTCATGCCCTACATAGCCCTAAAACATTGTGTTTCATGTCCTGTAGATGCAAATATGAAGGATAAATTGTATACAGTTGAGATATGAAAACTTAAATTGTTTCAGTACGTGTACGAATGTATAATGCCGTAAGCCTACATTGTCAATGTCAAATAATTTGACTAGTGTATCATAACCTAACCTGCTTGCGAGACCTGTATGTCGTACGCTTGTTCATTACTCTGCGTAGGTTACTGTAAGAATGTAAATGTTGCTACAGTAAAAATATCAGGGCTTATATTTAACAGTATTTTGTATAACTATAATAAATGTGAATACTGTGCTGTTTTTGAGAAACCTTGCACTGATACATTAATTTAAAAATTGTATAGTACACAAAAAACTTTATTGTATTAGAATCTTAACAAAGGCCTGTGAGATTATGGAATGTACAAACAGTTTGAAGTATCACTGTTCGTATACATTTTTATGAGATTTCCCTGGGTTTTATTAGAATTTTTATGTGTTATTTTTAGTTATAATTCAAACTGCTTTTAATGAAAATAAATAATGAAACTGTCTTAGCTCTTTAATGTACTGTACATAAACTTTTTTTCCATGCAAAAGTAATAATAGAGAGACACTAAGAATTACCTACTACCGTCTCAGTGTATGGTTTCACAATACTACAGTATAAATTTTTGTGGTTGTTATGATTACGCCTACTATGTAATATTAATTTGGTAGTTTGATTAGAAAAGAATTTACATTCCTACACAGCTCTATGAGCTTACAACATACAGGCCTTGTAAGCAAGCTAGGTTATTGTTAAGCACTAGTAGTATTACTGTATTTAATAAATATGTAGTTTGACATTATAGATTTACACACTTACTGAAGTATGGGATAGTGTTCATATAGGTGATTCGGAATAAAGTGAGCACTCAAAAAAGCCCTGATTAATTTATATTTTCTGCCAGTTTATATCTTTCCACTACATGTAAACATCAACATTGCAACGTGCTTTTATTTACATAGGCTTGTACAATGTTTACATTTACGTTACACTGCTCCGATAAATTTTAGCTACAATATGTACTCATTAAATGTACGAGTGTTGAATATGTGCTATACTCAATAATAATCTTAGTTATAAACACCTGCGAGTAAACGTCTTATAACACTGCTTTCTCTGCGTCTACTCTAACGGCACTATTACCGTTACGAATCTCGTAAATGCATGCACAGTATATTCAAACTTTTAAATTAAAACCTCCACTAAAAACACACATGACACGCGCAACTCAAGAATTCAAGTTCCGTTCAGCATACTGTAATGAACGATGACATGCGTAAAGAGAAAAAATAAATAACGTATTTTCTTAATGCGTGAAACAGGCAAAATATGCTATTTCTATTTCCAGATACTCAGGCTGGCGATCATAAAACATAACTTACATTACTAATGACTTCACATAATTTATCAATGATATTCATGAACAGTTACTTCTAATACTTTTATATGTGTTTATCAGAAACCGATATATTCATTACATAACAGACAAACAAACTGAATTACGCAATTCGCTTCCAAGTGGCGAAAACCTAACTCTGGTGCCATCTGTCGGTGAAATTTTAAACTACCTCTGTGGCACGAAGAGATAGCGGCATGTGCCAACGATAATCGACTCGGTTGCGTCGCTTTGTGCTGCCGCTAATTAAATAAAATTGTACAGTCAGTTGGTATGTCAGTAAGAACTTAAACAAATATTTTAAAGTGCTGTATATTAAATGCAGAGAGGTCGTTTGCAATTGATGTTGTTTCACTAATGCTGTATTCAAATAAGAAAATACACGGAACTACATGTAGTTATTCGCTACCAACCATACAAACAATAACGTAACTATTGTTAATGTTGACTTATATGCAGTAACGGCTAGTGATTTTTTTCAAAGGTTAAATCTTTAGTGCTCACTTTAATTCGAATAGCCTATACCTTGACTGTATATGTTTTATCTTACATGCAAATATGGTACACAGCTTATTTTTTGGGCTTTATATCATTGAGCATGCTGGTCAGTCAAAGGCATATTCCCACTTGAAAACCAAATGTCTATCAACAATGAAGAAATATACTACAGTGTACAGTTTTATAAAGCTTATACTAACCATTTTCATAAAGTACGAGTCTTCATATTGTATTAATCAAACAATTTCAGAAATCTAGAGATCAGTGTAAAAAACAAGAATAAAATAATACTAATAAAAATAAACTACCATTCCCGTACCTTTTCCCAAAAAAAAAACCTTCTTCAGCGCCATTTGCTTAAATGTGTATTGTACATTCAGACAACTTTTCATGTAGGGTGAAGTTACACTACTAACGTTGTACCTATCAGTGTGAAAATACAAAACTAAACCATCCTGCTGTAAATTTTTTAATACATCTGACTTCCAACAACTAGCGTAAGGTATGTTTGTGGGTGGAAGGAACAAAATGCAGGATGACTGATAGGAAGACAGTGGTGAGTAAAGAGGTATACAGATGAGATGGGCACAGAATAGAGGAATGCACAGAATAAAAGTACCTAGGGGTTGTGATACAGGCTGATCTAAGGGGTCCAAAGCAAGTGGGCAGAATGATTAAGAAGGGCTTTAGGGCTGCTGGGAAAGATGTTGAAGGGAGTTAGTGTTGAAGTGAAGGGAAAGGCAAATTGCACGATGGTTACTCCAGTATTGCAATATGCTGCTGCAGAGGGGGATTCGTACATGGAGGTGGAGGTACAAGTACTGGAGAACGAGGAAGAGGATAGGCAGTACAGACACACAGATGGGAAGGGAAAGGAGTTATAAGATGCTTCAGAATACAAGTACCTTGGCATAATATTACAGTGTGACGTACTGTCTATCCCATGTAAGAATTCCATGTTTTGACAGCCGATGCTACCGATATTTTTAAC
Organism: Medauroidea extradentata; assembly: GCA_003012365.1. Classification (NCBI taxonomy): domain Eukaryota; kingdom Metazoa; phylum Arthropoda; class Insecta; order Phasmatodea; family Phasmatidae; genus Medauroidea; species Medauroidea extradentata. Next base: position 30,651 of record PNEQ01050930.1, read on the forward strand.
ACGTGCCAGACACGTGGCAACCATTTAAAACAACTGGATGTGACCTAATGACCTGATGAAGTAGTAGTGGCAGCCCTGATCAACAAATTGGTTAACTTCCATTACGTGAAAAATAAGTACGCATTTTGGAGGAAACTTAATATAATAACACGGCTTCGAATCCAGCATTAGTCAGTTAACTATTTTATTATATTCAAATCACATAATTTTATAACTAATTTACAAACAACCGCACCATTATCTGTCGACCTGTAACCAAAACAAAACGAAGCACGCCATTTGCGAGTGTGAAAAGTTATCGCGTTCGTGAGTGTTTCATATTCTTATAATGTGTTAACTTTTATTATTCTGTGCATATATGTAATATATTGTCACGATGCTAATTTTCGGGCTTTTTTTTTTTTCTTCTCATCCATACTTGAAATAGGTGGTAAAGTTATTTTGGTTTGTAATTTTTAAGAGTGTTCAATTCTTGGGAAGTCATTGCTTTGAATTTAGAATAATTGTGGAAATCTAGAGTGATCTCACACAGTCTCTCAGGTAGAGTTTTTGTTGTTCACTGTTCCTGGTAGCCTGCAGAGTTTGTTAGACTGCAGTGCTAGTGAATTCCTTTGCGGACAGTGTCCTGGTAGTGTGTGTAGGCCGATGGCCTTGTGTTAGGTTGTAGGTAGGTGGGGGGGGGGGCGCGTGGTGATGGATGTTTCGGTGTCGCCGGGCGGTCGTGTGCTGTGGGTCCTTCTGGTACCTTCGGCGTGCGGCGGCCTTCCGGGGGCACTGGACGCCTATGTCAACACTCCCCTGCTCCCCTGTCCCACATTACCAGCTGTTAGTAGGGCCGACGCACGGGCAATAAGTGCACTACAGCACATTTCTGTCGTTCCGCTCTCGGACAGTCCCCCCGCCCGTGACGTCAAACGTCGCTGACGAGTGCAAGCCCTGTGGGACAGAGAGGGTAGATGTTGCGCCGATCTGGAATGGTCGCTGCTGACCACTCCAGGAAGGTAAATCACGGAAGGTTCTCGACGGCGCAACCAGTAGTTATAAATACCTGCCGGCCGTGTTTTGGCAGGAGTTTGAGTAAAGTTTAGTTAGTTAGTTTTTTTTATTATTACTATTAATTCTAATTTCGGTTAGTCATTTATTTATTTCGGGATAAGAAGACTTCGTAGCCCTGAGATGGATGAGACTTCACTGGACAGGAACATCAAAATGGTAAGTATTCTATCATGTTATTATTTTATTATTAAATTATTATTATTTCCCCTTTAGATTTCGTGTTCGGTATTTGTTGAATAGTCGTGGATACGTTGACGGGGTTATTTGTTGTTGGCCAGTACAATTGCCTTTTATTAATTGTTTTCAAAGTAATGCAATAACCTCGGGATTGTTTAGTAATGCCAGAAACCACTTCACTGTGTAGTATAATTTCTTAATGTAATATCTGGTCAAAGTTCACCACATTTAAATAACAAATCTTTTTCCAAATTGTACAATTTTATTTTCATTTATGTAATATTTATTTTTGTATAACATTGTATTTTAATCTTTTGTAATAAACTCCAATTATTTGAATTCACTCTTTTATTTCAAGTATTCGAACTGTAGTCCCTTTTAACAATAATTGATAGCCCCTAATTGCAGAACGCGTATCTTGATTTAAATATTTTATTTTAATAATAATAGATGATTATGGATGACAAGCACATGCACGAGGCAAGATAGGAGACGCGACCCGTATTGGGACGTTAGTCTATGTTTCTATCTTCTGTACCCCTCGCAATAGATAGTTTGCCAAGCGGAGTTATTATTGTTTTGTTTCAGTTAGTTTGTTGTGCTCTACCATACAATACTTTATGTAGCTAGGCTACAAGGTGGAAATTCTGTCTTTAAAAGTGTTAGTTTGTTTTTACGTACAGTATGTGTTTATTCCCCCAGTGCTGTTTTAATAGTTACATAGTTTATTTTATCTTTATTGCTTATCGTTTTGGTTCAGTCAAATGCTTGTTTTATTTACTTGTGATGATTGCTTTCCACCTCGTAGACTTGCATTGCTTAATAATTCAGATACACTATCATCCCCCATTTTACAGTCAACACTTTAGCTACAAAACAATCAAGAAATACCTTAACTATCAACGACACTACACGGTCTGTTTAACATCTGCCTCCATATCTGTCATGTATTTTTACATTATTTATTTTACTAAGCCCAGCCTCCTGACACATTTATGGTGGGAGTCGCCAGGCATGACTTTCGTCGGTGACTTCCACCCTGACAATATTGTAATGTAGGGATTATAAAACCCAGCCTGTAATCGCCAATGGGATATTATGACGTCCAGCAACCAAAACAAAGAGCGGCCATTTGCGTTACGAGTGTTTTGAGGTTGAGCTTCTCGTGTGTTTGTGTTCGTTTGAGATTCTTGTACGGTGTTATTTTCATATTTTGTGCATGTATGTAATTGTAATATATTGCAATGCAGGGATTAAAATATGTGGCGTGTAATCGCTAACGACAACTGGATATTAAGACGTGATTCGGACGACAGGAACTTCAGATGGCATGTCTACAAAAACAGTAGCTAAATGAGAAGTACGTAATCCGTCCAGACAAAAGTGCTACATAAAATTTTAAAAAATGTTACCTAACTTTTATTTTAATAGAATTTGTGGGTAAACACCTACGGTTCTTGTTGTAGTCTTCTATGTAAACATGCTTTTTCAAGGCGCCGGCTCAATAAATTCTTTTTGTAAGAAAATGTCCGTTTTTTTTTTTTGTTTTCAGCAAGTAAGTGGTTAATATAAAGTTCACGTGAGATTTTGTGCTTGTCAGCTGCAAAAATTTAGGCCTACATATTACCAAAAGAAACGGCCAGAAGACGTACGCCTATATATTTCCCGGTCATTAAAGTGTACTGGTTTGATGACATGTGTTAATTAATCAACAAAATATTTAAACCTGATCTGGGCAATTAGGCCTAGCCATGTTTGTTTATTACTTACGCTTTTTATTGATTTATTATTTCCGTTTTGGTTGTGAGAGCACAAATTTTTGCTATATAGCCTACAATAGTCACATGACTATAATAACACTGATATTTCAAAGGTAGGCCTACCACAAAAGGTAAGTTTGTTTAATAGTCTGCAACTGGAAACTTAAACTAGGCCTATACGGCTTTATGATCTGATAGTACAGAACCAAATACATAAAAGGCAACATGAAAAATAATTGTAATAATTCTTGCATGAATTAGCCTATTTCAATTATTACAAATTAAAGATTAAATATGTTTGCATGCACTGTAATAAGCTCTTGCAACTTCAGTTTGCAGTAACCAAATAAGCTACTATTATTTAATCTTTTTAGATCTCAGGTAGAAAACGTAAGTTGCCCATACATGTTTGTTTATTTTTGGTAACTCCATTAAATGTTACAATTGTGATCAAATCTCGAAAAATATACAAGAAAAAGTTAAATTTTAAATAATTGTATTAACTTAATATCTGTAGAGTAGGCTATCCATTGCTGTAATTTGAAATAATTCCATTAACATTGCCCACCTAACCTTAAGTGCATCTAGTATTGAAAATAAATTATTCGTCCAAGATCTAAAAAATAATCTCAAGAAAACCACAACACACTTTAAATGTTATTGCAATCATAATATACCTTAACTGTTGACATGTTTTGACTGTTAGCTGGAAACCACATTGTGGTGGAAGGATACATAATGTTTTGTTTACATTGCCCTACTTTTTTATCATCTGTCAAATAATGGAATTCTTATACGGTATGGACAGTAGGGTGAATATTGCAGAGAGAACAGTGTCTGAAAGAAGAAGTACTCTAGGAATGCTGGGAAGGGTATTGAAGGGAGTTAATATGAAAAAAATAAATAAATAAATTTTACGGCCAATATTCGAGTATGCAGCTGCAGAGTGGTACTTGTACATGGAATTGGACATGTGGGAGCTGGAGGAGGTACAAACACGAGCAAAAAAGTTGGAGAAAGACGAACGGCAAGGGCAGGCAGGTGAGGAGACAGGGAACTTTCGGAAATCAGTCATGTTAAAGAAATTGGGGTGAAACTCATTTAAGGAAAAGAGAAATTTAGGGATAGCTGGTCAGGATGTACAAGGTGGCGAACAGAGGGGGAAATTGGGTTAAGTTACGGTGCCTAATAACTAAAGCAGATTAAATAGAAGGGAATAATAGTCAGAAGATGACGTATAGAACAGAGTAGGGTAGGCAGTCTATGCTTACATCAGTGAGGAAGTGTAATTTTATTTTGGAAGTGCTGAGGATGAGAAGGGTTGGAAAACTTACGAGGGGTTTGTTAGGTAATTGAGGTAGATGTTATAATTTGCCGCTGAATTGTTACACAGTTGCAAGTTTAAAATATTTATTATAATAACTCAGACATGATGGCAGGGTGATCGCCATGGGGAGGGAAGTTGTGGTATTGATAGTATAGGCCTACACTTGCCCTAGACTGTGTAGCTTGGTGAACGTCTAAACTACATTTCTGGGCTAAATAACTGGGGAGGAAAAAATTCTAATTTAATACGATATATTTTCATAAAGTAAATTTTACTCTGTAACTTGGCCTACTTGCCGAGATACACTACCAAATAGTACTACTCCCGACTCTGCTATAAACACTTGCATGCCAAGGCAACTTAGGTTATGTACCAATCATTTACTAACAAAACAAAGGACATTATGTGCTATTGTCACGACGTCTTTGTATTGCTTTCTTTCGGAAAGTGATAGAATTCACGAATTTAAAATTCATTATGCTGATTACAGTCGGACACAAAATACACCTCTCTCAGAAAAACGAGTTTTATATTACACCCCTCATAAGTTGTCCCAGGACGTATTCTCAAATTGCTTCTCGTATATTTGTTAAAGATGATAGTTATATTTTTTGTATTCAATGAACACAGATTTTTTAAAATATATTTCTGCAGCAGGAACACTCGCTTCTGATTGGCTAATATTTTCATCTTGCAGCAAGCCCTCCACAGAAAATTTCATGCGGCCGATTACCAAAACTTCCATGAAAACGGCCACAACTCTGCTATACCTTCCACAGAATCATCAACGTGGGCGGGCATACAAGATTCCATGGAATAGTCCAAGGAAAATTCCATCGTGGCAAAGGGCCTTAAGGCCGAGGTATGCCTCCGCACCCTCGCCAGGGTAAGCTGATGCACTGCCATTTTTTCCTTGTCTTTAAGATCGCCTTGTGGAGGAAGGGTGGCTGCAGCCACACGTGTCTACAGACCTCCCAACTTTGAATATTCAAATATCATGAGGTTTTGTAGACATAAGTACATTTCTTACTAGTATAAAGCGGGGGGTCTGGGGGTCCTCTCCTGGGAAAATTTTTAATTTCTAAGTGCAAAATTGTGCTATTTAAGGAATTTTCGTTTCTTAAAATATAATCCTACAACTGGTAAAAATATTATTATTTTTAGTTTTCACCTTAAAATTATTGGCCCAGATCACATGAAAGTTATAAAAAAACACTCCACAGGAAAATACAAACATACCTGTACATAATTTACATAGCCTATGCATCAAAATTTATTTCAATTAAATATATGTAGCTGATTTTGCCGTCTTCAGAAAATCTGCATCGAAGAATTGTTATTAACACAAACCCTCTTGAGCAGATTTGACTTTCAGCAACTTCTCAAGAGACTGTTCAGAGAATGACTATCTGAACTGCATTTTTGTCTTCTTCAACTGGCTAAAGATCCTCTCGCACTCAGTGTTACTGTGAGGGATGGATAAAATACCAAGCATAACTCGAGCCAACCTGTCATACTTTAAACAGCCATCTAAATCCTTTGTCTGTCCAATCAATGACCACTTAAGAGTCAGTTCTATCCTGCTTCTCTATTTCTTCTGGAATGTCTTCTATTTGGAACGAAGAAAATTGTAATTCTAATGTATCTGTTTTGCAGCCCAGATCTTGTCCTTGCATAACCAAAAGATTAGGAAATCTGTCAACAAAATATCTTAGAATTGAAAATGATGCATGACTTACATGCTGAATGCATGCTACTTCTGCATGAGCTAGGAATTCACTTTTTAACGGAAATTTGTGAGCTATGTAGTCGCATGCACATACATCTGTAGTACTTCCTAACAGAACTATAAAACAATTTAACCTGTTCAACACTCAATCTGCTTACAATTTTTAATACAGCACTGCCAATAACCAAATCATTATCACTTTTTTGATTACTGTGTGTGTGATAATCTATCTCTAAAAGAGAAGTGGATGGTTTTACTAGATCAGCACAGACAAATTTTGACATCAAGTTTTGTAACAAGTCGTTAAGTGTGTGTTTTAGTTCGTGAATATGAGGTTCACGTGACTGTAGCAGAACATTAGTTTTGTCAAACACAGGAATTACATTTAACAGAAAAAGGCAAAATGCCTGGTTTATGTCACTGGATAAAAACATGAAAAGCCTCTCTTCTCTAGTGAGTTGAGATTACACACTTTTTTCTGCTGAAAGCTGAGGACGATCTCTTCACGTCAGGTCTATGTGCTAACTTGATGTTCTTTGGGTTGGTCACACATACTTCGGAACTGCGCTTCTTTGAACTATTTTGTACAGAAGTTACTTTGCCGGGAAGAAAGGTCTTTGAAACTATTTTTGTATCGCTTGAAGAAGATGCGCGACTACAATGTGTACTGCTGCTTTTTGTGCCTGTGGTACTGGACAAAACTGGGAGCTCACTTTCACTATCGTCTTGAGATGCAGTAGAGCATTCATCAATTTTCGAACCTAGCTTTGGGATTTTGTATCTCTGTAGTGTGCTCTGAGTTACACTTGAACCTCTAAACTTAGCCTGACATTCAACCATAAAAAAAACTAGTTAATGGCTGCCATTGTTCCACCAGCCTTGCCAAACATTTTTCTAATGAAAGCCATTGTGTGCAGACATGTTTGAGAACTTTCCTAGTATCCACGTCATGCAGCATTTGGAATTCCCTCAACCTTTCTTTCCTATTCACACTCTTTTCTAAGAAGTAGAATAAATCTACCAAAATGTCATTCACTTTGCGTGGAAGACACGCCGCAGCTTTCTCAGCACATAAGTTTATCAAATGGCATGGACAACCAACCACAAACAAATTTTCCATTTAATTTTTCAAAACACTCATGTCCGATTGTAACTGGGGCATTGTCAGCGCTTAGCGCTGAACTGTTTGAAAATGGAATGTTGTTTTCTTTTAGGGTTCAAGCAAGAAATTACCAATATTTAATCCAGTTATTTCACCTTTGAGAACTGGTACGACCAAAAGCCGATTTCGAATTTCGAGCTTGTCAGTGCTGTGAAAAGTGACCACGATAGGATAAAATTTGCAATCACTTTGATTACTGCCATCAGTTGCAATGGAAAAAGGTGTATTACGTACCACAGATACAAGCTCCTGGTGCGAACTCTGCTCCATTTGTCCCAATATTGCTGCAGACTTCGCTCTCGCACAGCCATATTTTATTACGATTTCACTATCAGGGAACATTTTCCTAAAAAGTGGCCCCGCATGATCAGCACACGTAAGTACTAAATTGTGTTCTACTAAGAACAATGTAAAATAACACTCAGCATGTATAAAACTGTTATCACTTTTCATTGCAAAATTTAGTTTTTTGTTGGAACTAACACACTTCACATGTTTGTTGTGTTTCTTTGTGGCAACGTGTTTAAAAATGTCTCCCTGGCCACTATGTGATATACAAAAATCAGCGAAACACACGCTACAAAATGCAAAATAGCTTCATTTGCGTGAATTGATTATTGACGGATACTCATTTGTGTAAACTTTACTAAAACTCGTTTTGTAACTTTTAGAAACACTTCTATCAGACATGTTTGGACCAAACTTCGGCCTGCCATTTACAAAACAACTGCGCGATGCGCAGCTGGTTGGGCAAGACGGCACGGCCCGGTCAGAGAGCACGGCACGGCCAGAGGCTATGTGCCAACGCGAGCTGCACAGCGCATTATGCCAGCGACTGGTTTGATTACTATAAATTGATGCAATTAACAGAAATCTGTGTATTTTTTGTAGCTGCGCTACAAAATAAATGCAGTTAAAACATCTTATTCATTGATCCATGGCTAATGACCATCCTCATTGCTGCTGCAATAAAACTGAAGGGGGGGGGGGGGAACGAGGACCTGAAAAATTGTGAGGAAACACCATTCGGGCATGAGATTATCTTTCAAATCGTGAGCCTCACGCCAAAATCATGAGAGTTGGCAGGTCTGTATCTGACATCAGAAATTTTTGTAATTGTCTCTCTGAAGTAACTGAAATGATGAATTGTGGCCACTCATTAGCAAAAAGTTCCATCAATTAACGAGTATTATTACAATCCATCCACGTGTTCTCGAACCTACAACACAATAATTGAACACTTTTGAGATAAGAGACATTGCAGCCGCATGTGATGCCATGGAGATATTCTGCTCGGTCAGTAACTTGAATGCTGAAGCTGAACGATTATGCTGATACCACTACAAACTCAGCACCATGAATACTTCTAAAATTATTAATATGTAGTTAAACCTACCACATTTCTGACGACATCCACAATTTACAAATTATATGAATCCCTGAGGGAAGCGCATTTGCCTCCGCACACAGCTGCTGAGGTTTTCATTCAGAATTTTGTCTACAAAATTCTAAGAGTGGTTAAGAGGGCAGGATATAGTACTGATGATATTTATTGATAACCATACTGTATTGACTTTAAAAATTGGAAACTATGAGTAGAAATTTGTTGCATTGTTTTCGTTTCCATTGCTTTCCCATATTTATAGTTTATTTTTGTTGGTCCCGAAAATTTTCCTATGAAAACAATGTTTAAGAAGTCCACATCAATTTTTTTCGTAAATATTGTTTTTCCCGCATCCATAGCTCTAAACACCTTATCCCTCAGCCCAAAATTTAGGCGTATCAGTAGTTTTCAAAAATTAATTTCAACATACAATATAAAATTTAAAACAAACAGTTCTAGAAAACAATAAAAGACAATCATGGTTGCCCATACAGTAAACATGCCCAGCCAAGATTTTTATTTAAGTTTTCCCGCGATTTGCACATTTTTCTTCAAGTCCCGTTTGTTTGCCATTTAGTGCAATGTTAAATTTTCCTACATATCACATCATCAAAATGTTATTTTTCCCGCTGTGTACATTTTACACAATCCGAAAACAATACAAACACGAGATGTCAAGAGTCACAGATAACGGAGGAAGAAAGGACATCTACATTTGTTTGGAAATAGAACAGAGAAGAAACATCACAGCGAAGTTGGTGATCACTTGCAATGCCATAGGAGAATGACCGTGATCGCATGTAATGCTTGTGCTCAAGGCACAATAAAGTCAAGATGGCGGCAAGAGAATTGTCGCTGCTAGCACTATCGATTATCTCAAACGCTATCGATTGCTGTATTCACGTTGTAAAATTTATCTCTCTACGTGCATTCGTTTGTCTTCTTTTTTTTAGCACAATTAACTGTAACTTTTTAACCTAAAATTTGCGAAACGTGTTTGGAAATGTTTTATTATAAACAGACAGGTAAAATCATTTCTATTTAAGTGCAGCATGTTTAGATGGTTATATAACGGTGATTTCACGGATGCACTCGTAAATACGTAACACTTAATTAAAAATAGTTTTTAAAAAATAATTATAGTAATGTTACTAATTTCCTGTTCGTGTTTTCTTTCTTCCGTTATTTACATTAGTGTAATAAATAATATTTTGTAACGAGTTTCTTTTATGTTACGTCTTGTCAATCAGCTCAGCACATAAAATATAACTTCAGATTTCGAGGTTACGTAAAAAAATAGGCAAGTCCACATGCATAGTTGGTCCGCATGCATAATTTTATTCTTCTGGTCCCTTGAAAAATGATCCATAGAGTTTATACTGTATATAAATATAATATCAAAGTAACATGGCTAGCAATGAATTAATCCGTCCAAATTAGTACGTAGCTTGACATGTTCGCCTTAGTGTTAGTTGGACTTGGTTCTCTAGTGGTGTCGGGAAGGTATAGATGTCGCTCTCAGAATGTTACAGTCAAGCAAACATGGCAAAGGGAAGATGATGTAAGAAAGGCAAAGTAATGAAGAGGTGTGGGGAAGTTATATCGAGAGGACGATACTGTGAATAATAAAAAAGGCAAATTTTCAGTCCCTCTTTTGTTTCGTTTATGGAGTTATCGGAACTATGTGAATTAAAAAAATATATATATGAGTAGTTATATGGTAGCAGAAATTATAAGGATGCGTCAGTCATAGATTAGTTGTTCGAGTTGTCTAAAGGTTAATCAATGTACAGTAAAACCCTGTTGTTACGACCTCTTCTTAAGGTAAATCTGCAGAAAAATATATTTCTTCCATGTGTTGCTTATCTTGTTGCATTTTCCCTGGAGAGTCCTGCGCTGTACGAAACCCACTGCTAAAGACAGATAACTTCCCTCCTGACTTTCTACAGCAGCCAATACCCATTCCCATACCCACTCCTTCCCATCCCCACTCACCCACCGCAGTCAAGCCAGATTGTGCTTGTGCGCGTGTGCATCAATTATTTTGACATGAACGAGAAGGCAAGGCATTGAGCAGCAGGGTGTTGGTTTGAAGGGGAAAAGGGGGGGGGGGGGCGCATAGACCTCCGCTTGTCGCCAACTCCTAGCCACATTCATGATAGGGTGTCCACTGATATTAGGTTTTGGAATTCCCTGACTTTTCCCTGTTTTCCAGTTAATATCTGTTAATTTTCCCTGACCTATTATCGGCAAAACTGGTACTTTTTAAGGCCTGCATCAGCCAAATAGCTAATGTGATTGCTTCACAGTAACCGGTCACTCCTGTATTTTGCTTGTGAAAATAGTGCTGGGACTTTGGTGAGATTTCTCAAGGATATTTCTTATCTCAATCCTGGTTAATCCCATTCTTAATTCTGGTTATTCCCAACTTCCTTCACCCTCATCGATGCTCAAGATCCAAAATGTTACAAGCTGCCCTTGGCTGAATTGGTATCTTTGATTCCATAATTTTACATCAACACAGCACATTTGAAATAAATAGCTTTAATGGAACAAAATTAAAAGAATTGGATACATGCAATTGAATCACAGACTACATACTACGCGACTCACTATGTTGAATAAAATAAGAAAAACAATTTTATATAAAAAAATTAAATCAGGTTTCCCAGCAGTGAATGTAATCAGAAGCCATTACTAATTGATTTACTGCGACAACTAAATTATCATAATTTAACTATTCAGTACTACAGAAATGTTTATTCTGGGCTGTTTTGTATCATTTTTCCCTGACCCAAATGAAAATTCCCTGATATTTCCCTGACTTTTCCCTGTAAGATGAAATTCCCTGACTTTTCCCTGTTTTCCAGGTTTTCCCTGTCGGTGGACACCCTGCATGAGCCTCACCTTCTCAGCTCTGGGCAGTAGTCTACGTCCTAGCTGCAGCCACCCGCCCCCACCCATACCGTCTGATAGTCGTGTGCAACTAGCAGCACCCCAGAGCCTCGTGTGTGTTTCTACCCTCCCACTTTCTCCCAGCCATCATCTTTGTTTCCGTGTCTGTCAATGGTACAGTGGTTCTGGGGGAGGGGAAAGAGATGACATGTTTCTTTTCTTCCCCTCCTTACACACTGCGAAAAAAAATGAACCAGCATGGCACTCAGATCGTAAAAGCATAAAAAGAAAACCAACCTGCATTATCTCATTTTTATTTTCTCTAGCGACAAACGTAAACTCTGGCATGACCTTGAAAACTTCCGTTGTATTATTGATCACTCACTACGTGAGGCTTGTGGCTGTGCTGCGACGTAAAAATAGCTTGTGACGCAAATACAACTAGTGCCATTGCAGTGTGCTGATGAGGTTTTTGATTATGCTCGCTCAACAGAGCAGCGATAAGAACAACAGTGGCCAGCGTGCCAAGAGCCACTTCGCCTCTATCCGTAGTGCAGAGTCTAAACTGGTGCACAATGCCATTGTTATATGATTTTTACCATAGGCCTAGGACTTAAGCGAAAATTATTTCAGTCATTATTTTATATTTGACAGGATCTGGAAAAGTCAGTTTTTAGCCCTTTTTAGGGGTTCCAAATTAGCGTTCCTAATAGGTGTACTAGTTTTTCAGAAATACAGATTTTTTTTTTTAATATTTGTTCTTTAACAAACACGTTTATCGCTATAACTTAAAATCTTGTAATGTCGACACAATACAACAATTCTTGCACAATAACCATGACGCAAGCTATGCAGAATCGATTTGTGGTTCCCAGTCTCCACCTTGCCTCAAGCCAGTTCCCCTTCTCCTCCCACAGTTTGTCCCATCTTTTCCTGCTATCTTGCACATGTTACGTGCACCCCGCAATAACAGCACCCTTAATGTTTCCCGTGTGTTCATCCGGCACTAGTACATTCACGTCCTTGTCCGAGGCTGATAGGATGGCATTGTAAGATTATGACACACCGCCTGGATACACGCTACCCGCTGCACACGTAGCTGAGCTCAGAAGGGAGGGCTTCCACCCCTACAAGCTACCCCTGCCGCCAGCTGCCTCAGGCGCGCATCGAACCTGTGCACTCCTGCCTCCACAACAGCCGGCCAATCAAGAGCTCACGCATCATTTCCACATCCATCCGTGCGCGCATAAAAGATGCAAGTTTTGCAGTAGAACAGTTAGTTTGTTGTCAGTCAGTCAGTGTTTTTGTGACCACGCTTGTGTCTCGCTGCGCCGGCCTAACACCACACTCAAACCCCAGCAGATTTCTCTGCTCTCCTAAGCTTATTCTGCTAGTTGTTTTTACAAATTGCTCTCATCTCGAAAAAGAGCGTTCCAGCGTCCGTAGCCATTCGACGGAACGCGTCCACAGGAAGTAGCCCGTCGCATTAGAGAGAGTGAAAGAGACAGCCACCACATAAGCCAGCAAGACGTCAAGCCGAGCCTACGTCAACAGCGTTGACCTCCCCACAGGCACTAGTGCTTTTCTGTTGCTGCTTTCCGCCGCCTCACGGCAATAACGACTTGGCACAGGATGGTTTTATTGATCTTTATGAGCAAGAAAACAGTTAAAACAGACCTTCCCTTTTGTCTGCTTTACCTCTTCGCCTCCTGCTCCTTTCTTTTACCCACTTCCAATTCAATTCTTTTTGAGTATACTGTAGTTTGGGTCTGTAAAGTAAGTGAACTCAGAGACCGGCAAGCTGACTCTTGTTCTGGGAGACACTCAACCCATCTATCTACCCCATCCGCGGCTCATCGCCAGGGATGGGACAGCACTACACTGGGCATGTCTCTCAGAAAGGAGGTTCGCCACACAGGCATCCGCCACCAGCGCATAACCCAAGACCAGAAATTGTGGTTTCCGTTTGGGAGCCCGAGCTCCGTGCGGGAAACCGCAGCTGAGATAGTTGCCGTGCTTTGCATTGGACTCAATAGTTTCTCAACGTGAGACACGTCATCTGGACTCACGAGTCATATCCTTTTGCTCATCCTGTTGACCTTTTGGAATCCCTGTAGATTGCTTACGCAGTTACTCAGGACACCTGCTCTCCTTTAAAGTAACGTCTCTAACTATTCTCCATAGGTAAACTATTGCTTGGTATACCCAAGCATGGAGCAGGCAAAAGGCAGGCTTCTCGTGCCAAGCTAGCAGAATTGGTCAAAGAGGTTCTGGCCAAACCAAATCCCTGCACGGAGATCTTCACTGCACAGAGGGACGTTGCTGCTGATGAACATCGAGGAGAGACTGTGGAGGGTGTCATACTGCTCATCAGGTCACTGGGGGTGCAACCACTCCTCGAACCTTCTCCTGTCACCCCTCCCAAATCAGTCCTGTCACCCTAACGCCCCACTGCAGCATCACACGTTAAAACCCTCTCTTTTACCACTGGGAATCCTTCTCCCGCCCAACCTTGTCCGACAAGGACCAAAACTAGGCCTAAGCTGCGACCACCTGCACCGAGACCTTCAGTGTGTGGCTACACTCCTGCAGCTCGTTCAGGCCAGCAGCAATAATAAGAAGGGAAAACAGCCACCCTTCCCTCCTCCTGCTTTTTCGGGTTAGTACACATCCTAGTTTCCAGCTAACCCAAAATCTGACTGCTCGTTGGAAGAAATGCCGACTGATTGTGGGAGGCAGTACCCGCTTACATCTGCGTCCCGTGGGGAGGAGAAGACTCTCATGTACTCCACCTTCAGGCAAGGCTCAACAACGTCCTCTCTGACGTCACCGCTACGACCACCCCCCTCCACCAGCAAGCAGTAGGAGTCAGGAATTTTCCGGCACCAAGCATCACAAAGCGTCGAGATTTCTGGCGCCCTACGTATTGTCATCCAAAGAACATACAGTGAATTCAGAAATTCACTGGTGCATCCACCGGTGTACACCGGACGTTCGTAAAGGAATATTTTTCTCTCAACCGTTTGAATCTATGGATTTACCTGTTCAACAGACCTAAAAACCCATTAGTCTGGTGGATGTGCACAGGAATTTCAACCGGTGAATTTTTGAACACAATAGCTGATAGCTGAAAATTGTTTCTTTACGATTCAGCCATTTTAACTTGTGTTCCTACTCTCCGTGACACACAGCAAGTTTGCATCATCACTGTTTACACAAGGATCTATCCAGCACTGACTTTTATTTCTTTCCTTTATGAAAATCAATCAAAATTATAAACACAACTTCTCTGAAATGCTGAAACAAATATTTCATAACAACAAACATGCACTAACAATTAGTCACAGAGGTACGTAAGGTAACTACAGTAAACTCTCAATCTAACGACATCGCACGGTGCCAGGAAATTGTGTCGTTAGATCGCTGATGTCGTTAGTCCCGAGGTACAACAAACATGCACTAACAATTAGTCACAGAGGTACGTAAGGTAACTACAGTAAACCCTCAATCTAACGACATCGCACGGTGCCAGGAAATTGTGTCGTTAGATCGCTGATGTCGTTAGTCCCGAGGTAACTAAATTTAACCCCCCCCCCCCCCTTTTTCCAAATAAAAAATTTAACTGTATTTTTTCTAAAATTAATGTAGAACTATTACAGACTTTAAAAAAATTTTCATTGAAGATATATTTTAGTACGATGAAAAGGTGTCTTCCAAATAAAATGGTACCCCACAAACCCCCACCATGACGTGCGTGGCAGAGCGGCGCGCTCGGCCTGGTTGTGTAGGATGGGGGAGGGGAAAGGCCGAGCCGCTGGCCTTCGCTTGCCTCCGGGCAGCTCGTGCGCGCGTGATTCATCCTGCTTGTCTGGCGCGAAGCACATTCAGACCACAACAGAACAACTCCTATTATTTATGTGAATGTATACGGCAACAATTTTTAAACCTTTCAGTACAGCCATTGAATCTTTTTTTTACTGCGCAATAAACTGTTACAGCCTGTCGTCATAAGCATTTACGCAATACTAATAAAAGTGCGTATTAAAAAACAAACAATTTTAAAAAAGTCCGTATTTTTTAAAAACTCGAACGCCTATTATGAATGTGAATTTATAGTGGCAAATATGGGCAAAAAATTGTCTTTTCAAGGTGCTATCGCATATGAAATAACAACTGAATTACTCGTCACTTAAAGTTGTAGGCCTATTGGAAAAATCACAAAACTATGCACAACGCACCAGTTTAATGCTCTGTACTGCGAATAGAGATTAAAGGGCTCTCGGCGCACTGGCTGCAGTCGCTCTTATTGCTCCACTGTCAAGTGAGCATAAAACAAAAACCTTATCAGCCCACATGCCGCACACAGCGACGAGACTGTTGTGTTTGCGCCGTAGGCAGTTTTTACACTGCAGCGCTTTCATAGCCACATGACGAGTGATCAATAATACAAGGGAAGTTGTCGAGGTCACGCCGAGCTCAATTCTGCAGCTAGAGAAAAAAGATGAGATAACGCTGGATTGTTTTTCTTTTACGGACTGCTGGTCTTTTTTTGCAGTGCTGTAATGAGGACGGAAAAAAAAACTGTGTCGTCTCTTCAACCCCCATCCCCCTGGGCTATCGCAAAACACGGCAACATGAGAGAGAGTCGCCGAGTGGGAGAGGAAAAACACGTGGCTCTGCTTTGTGGCAAGACAGGATGCTAGTTGCACTATACTATCAGACAGTCTGCAGTTCATGCGCGCGCACGCAAGCACAATCTGGCTTGTTGTTTAGGCAGGGGGGGTGAATATTTATTGACTGGCATGGGCAGTCAGGAGTGATTGTATCTATGTTTAGCGGCGTGTTTCTTACAACACAGCACTCACAAAGGAAATTGCAACACAGACGATTTTCCTTGAATTTTCAATTTCAAAAAATGTTGTAAATTACCATTGCTACACCACGTCGCGTATCGAACTGCAAAGCTGAGATAAGGACATGTGGAGGAGTGTGAGAGGGAAGTTCAGGCAGGACGGGCATGGAGAAGTGAGGAGGAGCATTAGGAGATAAGACAGCGTTTGTCAACACGTCTCACATATATCGGTATTACGCGGGCAGCCTATGCACCCGGCGCGCTTCAACTATATTCCAGCCGAAGTTTCTAGCATTTTTAAACAGGTTTTTTTTGTTTCACAGCTGCATATTACTAATTAATGATAACAGCATTATGTTATAGTTTAATGTACTGTAGTGGTACTCGCCCCCACTTTACCTCAAAAGTTACACAGTCTCTATACATCTCACCACGGCATCACGTGCAGTAGAGTGAGATCTCTCTTCTCAGGGTTCACTAGTAGGTTCGAAGGTGTGCAAGCACGTCATTAAATAAAAGGGTTAAATTTTAGGAGGATGGCATTTTATAGTGCAGAAATTATTCAGACATTACAGAATCACTAAACAATAACGCTCCACCAGAGGGCTACTCCTATAAATGGGTTGCTGCAGCTAGACCATTTTTAGAGTTACTTGTTACTGAAAGAGTTCCATCGGGCCCACACACATCACGCCCAAATGCCTTCTGAATTCGCACAAAGAAAAATATTAAGTCATTTAAAACTGAATCTACCGCAATTAATTAGCAGCCAACGTCGATAAAGGTAAAACAGACTGAAACATTAACTATGGCATCTCAAAGAAGCTAGTTATCTACTGCGTGTACTACTCAACCACGTGGGTGGGTCGGCGAACTTACGACCGCGGTCCCGACATGTCTTCATCGTGCAGCAGGTCAAGAAAGACTGGGGAGTGTCCAAGGCAAGCGAGGCGGACCAAGGGTGCCATAGCCTCCAACCCAGCGCACACGTCCCTCCGGAACTCTTTTTAACTATAACTAATAACACGGGTCACGTAGAACCCTCAATTTAAATCCTATGACTCCTGGCGCTTAATACTCGATACGGTACATAAATTCTCACTTTATGTTAATTTTTACAGGTTATTCAAAAATTGAAGAAACGATAAAAGGCGCCGTTGGCGGAGTAATACATTAAATGTATTACTCCGCCAACGGCGGCCATCGCCGGAAACCTCGTGACGTACAGGCACCAGCCTGTCGCATGCCTGTTGCAATCCACAAGCCTAAACTGACATGAAAAGTGAGAATATTAAATACGCCTTTTGGCTCATATGTCACAACAAAAAGTTACTTAGATAAAGTTCCTGAAATTTAAAGCTGAAAAAAAGGGGCTAGTCAGGAGTCTCTACGACAAAACTTACTTGATTGAAATAATTAAAACTATCAATTATTGAGTTTTAGCTAACACTAACCCTAGGTAGCTCACCGGAATAAATACAATTAATTAGTTACAAAAGTTTTACATTAAAATATGGCTTCCTTCTTCAGGATGGCATTCAGTAGCCTCGTAGGAGTAAAGTTCATTCACATATCTTGATGTTAGCAAAGATTATTAAAATTAATTAACAAATTTAATTTATTCAAAATCAAATGATGGGACTTCGGCAAACAAACGATGCACTTGCACTCTGCTAGCCGGGCAGGCTCACCGCTCTGACCGAGCAACTTATGGAATGTGGGGCTTCACTTCACAATTGCAAATGATTTTATAGGGTAAAAAATATATATATAAGTCGTAGCTGCCTTAATGAGTTGGGGGCTCTTAGGCGTGGGCTGGCATTATGGTCGGTGTTAGACTAACTCTGGGGTCACATCGACAACACTTAAGATGGAAAAGAAAAAGAAGAAAACACATGGCTGGCGAGGCCAGTTACTCCACAGTACGCATAATTATTTTTCATTAACGTTTTACTGCGATCTATTTCACTTTGCTTAGCTTCGATATTTTTTTAATATATTAATTTTTCCACGGTTCCTGGAAATTATGTTGTTAGATTGCCAATGTCGTTACATCCGATGTCGTTAGATCGGGGGTTTACTGTAGGTACACTTCAAACTTTTGCCGCCACTACAGTCGCTCTGCCACCATCTTATGATCTTGTCAATATATTGAGATCAATCATGTCCAGGATATGCATGTGTCACTAGGCTTTGAGTGCAAAATACATTGATAAATGGATATGTCTGCATTAGGGTATATAATGCTACGAATGTGACTACAAATCCCATCATGGCAGAACACTATAAATGTAAATACCGTATTTACTCGTGTATAGCCCCACCCATTTTTAACCTAAAATTTACGTTTCGATTGAGGGGTGGGGCTATACACGAAACAAATCTAAAAAAAAAATTGAGGTGTTTTTAATTGATGTTGAACAGAATTTCGTTAGGCCTTTTTACTTTGTTTACGAAATCAACAAGCGGCAAGACTGGCCCCGTTTGTTTACTTACAGAAACAAGCGACAAGCCGGCAAGACCGGCCCCGCAGTGTGCGTGGCCGTGATGCCGGCCCCGCAGTGAGCGTGGCCGTGATGCCGGCCCCGCAGTGAGCGTGGCCGTGATGCCGGCCCCGCAGTGAGCGTGGCCGATATGCCGGCCCCGCAATGTGCAGCGAAATCTTTTGTGTTGCTGTGCGACCGAAAAAAAAAATCGATGCTTGAAGTGGGAGAGGCCAAGGTCAGATCACAGCTGGTACAGTTGACGTGCACCGCTAGGCCATTCAA
>PNEQ01050932.1:0-10000 GCA_003012365.1 Medauroidea extradentata
AAAAAAAAAAAAAAAAAAAACCTGAAGACATTTATGACCTACCCAACATTTTAATAGAATCTGGTTACAAAAATATATTGCAGCCACTTAAATTGATAATTAACCAATCCTTCAATCAAGGGTATCCTTCCAGACCAGTTAAAAATAGCAGGAGTTCAACCAATATATAAAAATTGAAACAGAGACAAATTAGAAAATTATAGACCCATAGGTCTTCTACCTGTTTTTTCAAAGGTTTTTGAAAGAGTATTGCACAATAGGCTAACTTAAGTACCTATAAATTAATAAAATAATGTGTAGAGAAGAGATCAGTTTTCAAAAAAACAAATCCACAATGACAGCAGTGTTTCAATTAACAAAAAGAGTTGTACAAGCCTTGGTAAGGGAGAATTTGCTTACGGCATTTATTTATTTATTGAGTGAGCATGCTGTAGACCCCGAATGTACAGCCGTTAGGCAATGGGTATGGCATATTCTGTGATCTATCAAAAGCATTCAATCTTGTTGATCATAAAATTCGACTAATGAAATTAAAAAATATAGGAGTAAATAATATAGCTTTAAAAATTTTTAAATCTTTGCAAAACAGAAAAATATTTGAAATGTATAATGGAGACATAAAGGTAGCCTCAAAATGGGACACTTTAAAGACCGGAGTCCCACAGGGAAGTATATTTGGATCTTTATTAATCCTAAGACATGTCAAATATATACCCGAAAATGTTAAGAATGGAACTATAATATTATTTTCTGATGGCCTAGGTAGCTTGATTGTTAGAGAAAGAAATATTGATACAGTGATACATATGTCTTAATACTGCATTAAAGAACTCGGAGACACAGTTCTAGAGGTGGGGAAAATATACTCTCGTTGCGACAAGGCATGTCGCTTGTCGCTTCTGTGACCGTGTCAAAAAGTCGTAGGGCCGGGCAGAAACAGCGACAAGCTGTTTCCGCATCATCGATACTTGGATACCTACGGCCGCTTGTACTTGGATACCTACAGCCGCTTGTACTTGGATACCTACGGCCGCTTGTGTCGCCAACTGTTACCCTCTTCCCGTACTTTTAAGTTCCTGCAGATTAGAAGCTTGCTGTGCGTTTACATTAACCGTCATTAAATATTTATAAATTGATTTATTTGATGTACTGCTACGACAAATATCAGTGGATGAGAACAAAGGATTAACTGCATAATTTGTTGTACGTTGGAGTAAAGATATAGAATTTTATTTTAATGAAATATTTTGTGATGTGTATAAACGTTAATATTTATAGAAATATTTCGAAATATTTGTATTGCTTTTGGCACCTAAAAATCCAATAAAATCAACTAACAGTCAGCTAAGCATTTCATCGTAGTATTTTGTACAAGCTTGAGTGCTTGACGCACTAGGCCGTGCTCGTAATAGCTGCGACATGCGACAAGCTTTCCCACATTGCTCCGTCCTTCTCGAAGAGTGACACACTGTCGCTGCTAGGTGTATATGCGACACACCACTTGAACAGCTACATCGCTCGATGCCGCGACTCAAGGTCACGACGCAGCTGTAGCTGTAGCTTGTCACTGCACGATGTTTGCCGGGACAAGCGATCAGTTGGTCGCTCACACGGCCTAGCCGCGACAACGCAGCAGTTACAAGTTGATGCGTCGTGAGTCGCTGCAGGGAACGATGGAGCTGTTCAATGGCGTGTCGCATGTACGCCTTGCAGCGACACGCGACAGTGTGTCACTCTTCGAGGAGGAACTGCACGACATGCGACATGGAAGTTGTTGCTGATAGTGACGACACGCAAAACAATATGTTCTGGTTATTTTGAAGGAAGCAACGCTTTTGAAACGTGATTAATAATTTGTATTAGTTTGCAGTTTTTGTTCACGAACGTAAAACTTAATAACTATTAAAATTTAAACTACTAATGGAATTTTATTTAATATAATATACCGATACCAATGAATACAATATTTTATGCTTACACTATAGAGAAATTTAAAGGATAACTATTTGCAGAATAGAAATTTCAAAAATAAGGTATACATTTTAAGACTGTAACGCTATTATATCAGTAATGTATACTATTGTAATACATTTTAGAAAAAATTACACAATATAAAATTGTAAAATAAGTGTATTATCGTAATGATTCACCACGTCTTCTTTACGTTATGAGTAATCTTAACTTTCATCGGCGAAGGTATTAAATAAAAGTTTGTTACAGAAATTCATATTCAACAGCGACAAAGTCGCAGCTATTTGGAACTGCGATTTTCGTGTCGCTATCGCAGTTTGTTGCAGCAACAGAATTATGTAGTGACTCCCATTTCTACATAATTCCAAATAAATAACATGGTTTTAAATGTTGAAAAAAATAAATTTCTACACTTAAAAAAAAAACATACCGGTAATGACTGTATTAAAATTATGTACAACTACAATAATAATACTGTTGAGGAAGCTACAGTTATATAAAATTTGTAGGTTTAAACATTGATAAAAGACTCTCATGGACAGAACACATAAAAATCCTTGAGAAAAAAAAACTGCCATCTATAAATTATATGCTAAGGGTTCTTAAATTAGTGTTGGATATTAAAACCTTAAGGATGGTATGCTTTGCATTTTTTTATTCTTCCATAAAATATGGTTTTGAGTTCTGGGGAAATGCCAGTAAAAGTAAAAATATTTTCATAATGCAAAAAAAAAGTGATGTGTATAATAGCCTGTGTGAACCAAAAAACATCCTGTAAGCCCCTCTTTTTAGCCCACCGAATAAAAACAATGTATATAGAACATGCCATCTAGGGGGCCGATTAAATATCGTCATCTGCTATTTGCACAGACACAGCGCAACACAAGTGCAGAGCAAGTTGAACGGGTCTTCTATGGCATTACGTGAGTATTTAATTCCAACGCAGCGCAACCAGATGCAACACAGGTGCAAATTTTGCATTGCACCCGTAAAAAGCTATATTTAATCTGCCCTCAGGTTCTTAAACTTATTAAACTTAACATAGAGTGCTACCCATAAAATGAAAACATACACCAGCATAATACGAGAAATTCACAAAAACTAAGAACCACCCAACATAACAGCTCTTTATTTGGAAAAAAGTAATTATTCAGGTTTAAGGGTGTACAATCTGCCAAAACACATATACCAAGAAAAAAACATAAATAAATTTAACAAATTAATTCATGATAAGATTGATGGGCAATATTTCTATAGCATTCAAGAGGTGGAAGAATACTTTAAGGATCTGTAGGCCTAATTATAATATACTTCTCAACTTGTACACAGCATTTGACTTGAATGTAGTAATCAGATCTCTGCTGCATCTGTAACAGTAAATGTACTGTATCTATTATTGTACATGTCGTTATTAACTTCACATTACATTTTTTTGTTATTAATGTTTCTTATTGCAGTTTTCATATTCTTGTATTAAATGCTTGAATTATCGTGTACTGTATACTTGTATAACTATACCAATGCTTGTGATTTTTTCTTTTTCTGTCTTTTTTCTTTTTTATATCAATTTTTATGTAAAATTTTATTTATACCCTAATTAGTAAAATGTAACGTAGGGTAATCTATGTATATACGTATAATATGTAAATGTATACTGTGCATCTCAAATTCACAAGCCCTATATTCCATGAACAAGAAGTTCAATATGGAATCTCCAGGATGATGTAAAAAAAAGTAAATAAAATTAAAATTCGCCAATTGCCTATTGTAAGCTGATGATCAAAAATATTTGCTAAAATCAGTAACATATCTGATTGCAATGAACTTCAAACTGGATTTTGTTGCTTGGACATACTCAATTGCAAAATAAATTACTGTCAAAGAAAACTAAAATTAATAGAAAAACATAAATAAGCAGAGTATGCTTTAGTCAACAGGATACATACACAACATAAAATTCCGAAAAAGGGAATCGGGTCAAATAAAACGAGGAACAAACAGATAATAAATTAAAATAATAAAAATTTTTGTTTTGTCGCATTATTGTGTAGCTTGTTTACTTGGGTTTCTTTATTCTTTTTTTAAATATTTTCAACTGTAGGTTTTTTTTTTTTTTTTTACAGTCATCTATATTGCAGTGGAGTATGTCCAAGCAACTAAATCTAGTCATACACTCCCATTGCACGGTTCTTTCAAAGATCAAATTTCAAGCTGATTTTGAGTTAGTTCATAAGTGGTGTAATAATAATGTTATGAATCTGAATTTTTATAAAATGTTTCTCATTAACGCGTAAAACTAATCGTATAAAGTTTAACTATCTGGTAAATAATAGCAAAATAAAACATAACGATAGTGTGCATGTCCTTGGAATATATTTATATAGTAAACTCTATTTTCATTTTCATGTTGATAATTTAATCTCTAATGCTCATCGAACTTTAGGGTTAATAAAATATATCACTAATACTTTTTCTTCGCCTGATTCCTCAACAGGCCTTTATTATGCTTTGATGAGGTCCAAGCTAGATTACTGCTCTGTTATTTGTAACAGCATTACCATTACGGACTCTAAATCGTGTAGAGTCAATCCAATACAAATTATTTAAAACTATCTGTATGAGATTCTCTCAACCTCTACAACCTTTTAATTATATAGTAGATATTATTTCTGACTTTAAGACTACCACCTTACATGTTTGTAGAATCGTTAGTGATGCTCTATTTTTTATTTACTCTTTTCTTTATTACTATGATTGTAAAACTATTTTTTTGCTTTATCTAAAAATGACTTAGTCTAGTTAATAGATGTACTGTATATTGCACTTGAAGAAATTTGTGAATTTGATTCCTTTAATGGTAGGAAAATTATGTTTTTTGACTAGGTTGATTTGGTTTATCACCTTTCTGTCTGTTTTTTTTTTTCCTGCATGCTGTCTTGCTGGTGTGTTGTACTTGTCTAGTCCGATGTTTTATGTATGTCCTTTGTTATTGTATTTGTTTAGTGTCATCCTGTTATTGGTTGCTGTTGGTTGGCACTTTAAACTTAATAAATGAAGTGAAATTATTATTGTTATTATTATTGTTATTGTTATTATTATTACTGTTATTATTACAGTTATTGTAGCATTTTAGGTCAATGCGGATACTGATGCTGGCATTTCAGTAAACTTTTTCACAAAAACTTTTCAACATTTTCAAAATTGTACATATGCTATTGTATTTGAAAACCTTTTAATGTAGTCAATAATGGCTTTTCCAGGCTGCTCAATATCAAATTGTAGGAATACCTGCATAGTCTCTTTCAAATAAGTATATCGGGCTACAGTTGCTGTCATATGAGTCACCGCCACACTGGACCCATAACTACTGCAGAGAATAATGTTGACATTAAATTTAGCCTAAATGAATTAAGCAATATTTATTAAATTACTCCTGCACGATAATGAACTTGTGACGTGCACGGTGATCACTATTACAATGTATCAGCAGCAATAGCCATTAATTAGGATAATTTCTGGATATCAAAATAAACCAGTCATGCGACCATTTGTTCTCCTTGGCATCATGTCACTAAGCCGATGGAACTATAATGAGAAAGCAGTAATCAGTGTTCCTATTTATGTGTTAAGAAAACCTAAAATGTGTATATTTCGTCTTGTGGAGAGAGCAGTTACAGCTTCTTGACAGCAGCCAGGCCCCTCACTCCCACCCCACTCGTATGCCCTGTAGCTGTTGGTGGAGAGGGGAGGAGTGCCGCCTTTAGAAATTAAGATACAAATGTTAAATTATAATAATTAGTAGTATATAAGGAACTTAAGGATTAAGGAGATTCGGGGATAATTATTGTCAAGTGTAATTAGGGAAAATTAATAATGAAAATGAAATAAATGTGGCAATGCAAGAATTTACTGTCCTCGAAGGGTGGAGCGAGCTATTTTGAAAAAAGTGGCTCCTGATTGGTCCAAAGGAGCCAAAGCCTGCAGGACAAGTGGCGGGGGTTTTGGCACTAAACAGGTACAATGCGAGGGGAGTTGAACGGCAGGGCAGACGTGTGAGGACGATGGACCGGGGTGTGACTGCCGGGCGTCGACTCGAGCATCACGACGCAGAAGCAACGTAACAGTAGAGAGGCATGTGAGGGCGGCGACTGGCGACGGACCGGGGTGCTACCGCTGGGCGTCGACTCAAGCGTTGCAACGCAGATCAGACGTACGGAATAGAGTCATAGGTTGTAGAGGCGTAGCTGTCGACAGACCGAGGTGTTACCGCCGGGCGTCGATTTGGGCGTCACAATGCATTAAGGTTGTAGTAGAGTCATGAACAGCGAGAGACCTGGGGTGTTTTCGCCAGGGCCGATTCGCGTGTCGCGAGGTTGACCAGTTGTGTGGGCGGAATTTAAACCGGGCCGATAAATCCACGCCAGGAGAGGACAGTGACGACTTGCTATCCGTCAAAAATAGGACTGACAGACTTTCATTTACTCTCGGAACAACACCACCAATAAAAAATAGTAAGACACATAAGAATTATCAGGGAGGGATGTCGCAAACTCTACTGATAGCAACTAGACAGTGTTTAACATATTTGTTTTTCGTAGTAATTTAATAGGCATAGGCCTATAGCAAAGGGCTAAATGAAATGGAAATAGCAGTTGATAGTCAGCAGTACTAAATGGACGTTTTAAAATCTATGAATATCGTTTTGTAGTGTTTGTATAAAATAGTTCAAAACTGTGCTAGGTTAATTGTATATTGTGCTTGTACAAAATTATGTAAAATTGTATATGACAAAGCATATTATCCCCAGAGCGATTAGCTCATAAGGTGGATAGCGAAGTAAATATTTATGTAGTCTAATTTACAGTTAACTGATGTAAATATGGTGTATGATGATAAAATTAGGTAGTGAAAAAAATCTAATGTGATTTTGTTATAAAACCAGATTTGCTTCTATTTTTTTTTTTTTTTGTCAAATCTGAATCATGAAACTGAAGGTTTCTGTTTAAAATTAATGTTTTTGACCTAAATTCAATTTTTTCTGTTGTTTAACCATTTCCTACTGATTTAAGTTACCTACTCTAGCTATTAATTTTAAGTCCTTGTGAATTCGGTTTACTAATAATGATAACTCATATAAACATGTTGTACTTTTGTTGATTAAATATTTATTTAAATTATCTTATATCCATTTTGTTTTCAGAACTTGTCGATAAGTGTATTGGTTCAAGAATACATATAATTATGAAGAATGACAAGGAAATTGTGGGAACTCTGTTGGGATTTGATGATTTTGTTAACATGCTTTTGGAGGATGTCACAGAATATGAATCTACCCCAGAAGGCAGGCGAATAACCAAGTTGGATCAAATCCTTCTTAATGGCAACAACATCACCATGGTGAGAAAATAATGATTGCAGTAAAATATTTAATGAATTAGAAACAGTGCGTTCACATAAGGTATTTTCAAGTTTTGTTAGCTGTTTTGTAAGTTTTTTACTTACATTTACTGCTAGTCATAATGTGTACTGTATTGAGTTTCATTTTTAATCCTGTTTAAAAAGAAGAGGTGTTAAAAGTTTGACAGCTATCTCCGTCATTTTGCAGCTCCTAAACGGAAGAATCAGTTTCTGTGTTTTATTATTATTACTATTATTGAACGCATGTTTCATTGGGATATTTCTTAGCTGTATTTGATGAATATCTGTCCGGCTGTTTAAAAGTTTATGAGCACTTTTCGAATTGGTGTGGGAATTCAATAGACGTATGATGGGATGGACTATTATGTCTATGGGATTATCATACCAATTCTGCAAAGAGAGCTCGTAACTTTTAAACAGCTAGAAAGGTTTTATCAAATACAGCTAAGAACTATTCCAATAAAACTAGCTTTCAATTTTTTTTTTTAAAAAAATTTGAAATAGGTCCATCTGTTTAGAAGCTATTAAGTCACAAAGAGGTATCCATAGCTTTCAAACTTGTAACATCTCATATTTGTGGTCAGGGGTAAGTAAAATAATATTACTTTTGAACATTATTATGTGTGTAGTTGTAGTGTAATCCACACATTTTTGTACTAACTCTTTACACAGTTTTAGTTACAGGGTTCAATAATATGGGATTTTGAATGGAAATATCTGCTCGCAATCAACTGATTACCTGCTGGGTGGGATAGTGTGCTTGGAGAGTTAAATAAAAGCAAAATATTCTTTGGCTTTGCATTAATTCTATGGCAAATTACAGCGTATAAATACAAATGTTAAATACCTTTGGGCCGCATCACGTTGCTGTTCTGTATCCTCACAGTAGCTAGACTGTGAAGGATTTTGAGGTTTGTAAAGGGAGAGAAGTATCGCCCGGACATCATTTTTTTTAATTCTTTTATTTATTTTCTTTAATGAGCACGTATTGATATGTGAAGCCAAACGCCTGTGTAAAGGTTATGTTTGTTTGCGGTATCCATGGAGATAGGAATTGTATCCCACACCAGACTGGAGCTCTGCCTCATTTCAAGTCGTCCATTGTCCATGAATGTTTTTTTGATAGTGCTGGTAAATTAAATTAGTCTTGGTGTGTTTACAAAGTACTGTAAAATGTTCTGATTAATTTGTTTTGTCATAATGCGTGCCTACAAAACAATTTTGGTCATGTGTGAGTTTTTGAGGGTAGAAAAAGGGGTTGTAAACCCTCCCTCCTTCATCGATGGTTTAGATATGTTTAATTTTTACAGTAAATGTCAGAAAACAATGTCAATATATCTACTGGCGTTGTATTGATTATTCAGACACAAAAACTGCATAAATAGCACCATTTTGCACCTCAAAATTCAAATTTTCCCGGGGAGGGCCCCCCGGACCCCCCTCCTCTATTGATTGGTGATCATTCATGCAGGAGGACTGACTACTGATGAGACTACCTAGAAGTTGGCATCCCTGCAATAGACATAGCGTAGCTGATGCAACATTGATGTAATTGAATAATGGTGACTAAAAATTAAAACAAAATATTAAAACTCATTTTTTAAAAACATAGAGACAGTAATTAGACACTTGAAAAACATTGCAGTTAAAGATTAAACTTAAAGAAACATATTTTTAAAGGCAATATTTATTATTTACAACATGCACTGAGTGTAGGCCATACTAAATGAGTACGGTGTGGCAGACGGACTACTGGGAGGATGTTCTAGGCACACGTCAACCACATACATACAGCATTACAAAGTACTCTTTAAACAATCTTTCCAAACATAACATTTTCCCTAATATTCCTTTAAATTAAGGTAAGACTACACATAATATTTACTCTAAATTTCAACTCTGAATGGAACACATCATGCCAAAATAGCAATTTTCCACTGAGGGTAAAATATTACGTGTAATACTTCACATATTTACTTGTTACATCACGTTGGCACTTCGCTTAAGCCTAATAATTTCTCTAAACATTGAACATATACACATAAAATAATGGGATCCCATTAATTAACATGGGCCAGTGCAGCATACCATGATTTAGCAATTAGTTGTACCAGGACGTGTAACCTTTTATGTGACTGATATGAACCTTCTGTAGGGTGTAAGGTGCTACATCTAGTCTAAGACACCAGGTTTTCGGGCCAAGGCGTTTGACAATTGTGTAAGGGCCCTCAAACTATGGGAATAATTTTGCAGACAATATATGTGTTAAATCAGAAAACTTGAAATTATTCATAAAACTTTATCACCAATTTTAAAGGAGTTATCAATGTGTCCATTGTGGTGGTACACCTCCCACTCGTGCACCAGCTCAGGCAACCACACCAGGGTGCGTGGTTCTCAGCAGCAGGTAGAAATCTCTCATCTCGTTGAAATTGGGGTGGTTCTTAAGTGGTGCGTAATTATTTTACAGACAAAATAATTGTAAGGCAGAACTGGAATTATCACTGTAGCGTTAATGCACATAGATCAAATTACACTGTCACATATTCAACTTGAGCTATCTTTACAACATAATAAGGGCTCCACCACAAATGTAAAATTAGCAAATAAC